>NRSZ01000833.1:38160-50349 GCA_002901185.1 Tolypocladium capitatum
TTGCAGCGCGCACCTTTTTATGGACATTGAGCTTTCGGAAGATTTCGGTGGCGTCCAGCAAGTGAGCGTTGTCGACGATCCTGGCAGCAGGTTAGAAGGAAAGTCGGATGTCAAGCGCAGGGGGCAGGGAGACTCGCTTCTTGGCGTTCCAGGCGAGAAGAGGCAGGTTGAGGACGAGGGCAATCCAGTAGCCGTTGATGAGGAACAGGAATGTCAGGAAGGCATGTACGGCCGCCTCGGGAATAATGTAGGTGTTGAGGCGGTTGCAGAGTTCGATGGGGTTGATGTAGTCACTGCGAGCAGCGGTTAGCACAAGCCGGGCAACTGTATTTCAGCAACGGCCATGGCCATGGCAGGCCTTGTGCGAGTTCCGACGATTGCGCGCGTCGGCCGGACAGGGACACGGTGAGAAGAGGGGACGGGACGGGCTGCGGCAGGCGTACCATTCCAAGTCGCTATACATGATGGTGAAGAACACCTGGAGGAACAGGTTGACGGCGTTGATCAGCACCGCCAAGAGGAAGAGCCATGCTTCGCCGGACATCATGGCGGGCTTTCGGGCTGTCGTCAACGACAGTCAAGTGGTTTGCGAGGGTGCAAGGCCAGGAGGCACTGCGGCAGGGAGCAGTGGTGAAGCTCTACCACAAGCTCCAGACGCGGCGCACGCTAGAAACGAGGGAGGAGTCGGGTCGAGGCGAGGGGCGGCGAGGCGAGCGCAGTGCTGTGCTGCAGGGCCAGGGCGAGGGCGAGGGCGAGGGCGAGAGGTGCGTTTGTGTCGGGGCGAGCGGTAGCGGTTGCGGTTGCGAGGGCGGCTGGCAGGCTGGTGGTGAGGAGGAGCAGTGCGAGAGATTGCTGTGGATGGCCTGGGGCTGTCTCTGAGGTGTTGGTGTGGTGGTGCTGCTTGTATTAGCGGCCATGATGGAAGCCTCCAAGCTCCCTCTCTCGCCGCCTGCCTGCGCTGGCAGGCCTCGGTGGATTTTTTTGGCCGTGGCCCGTGCCCGTTCCACCGCGGGCGGAATTTGCACCGGTCGAGCCGGTGGGGTTCGCCACCCGCTGAACGGCACAGGCTCTACGGAGTACTCCGTACGG
Source organism: Tolypocladium capitatum (assembly GCA_002901185.1). Lineage (NCBI taxonomy): Eukaryota > Fungi > Ascomycota > Sordariomycetes > Hypocreales > Ophiocordycipitaceae > Tolypocladium > Tolypocladium capitatum. The sequence continues at coordinate 39,250 of NRSZ01000833.1, forward strand.
AGTTCGGAGTACCAATTTCAACGACCTGCATGCGCCGCAAAGATGGATTCGTACTTCGTACCGTGTATTAATCATGATGCCCCGCCGTCCGCTGATGCCTCAACATCTTCGATAGCCGTACGACGCTTTCCGTGGCTGTTGTTGTTGTCGTCTCCTTGTCTTCTCCGTGGCCTGTCCGTCGACCCTTGCTGGCGGTGTTATGTGGTTGCTTCTTTACAGCCAATCATCTCATCTTTCAGTAGGTACTTGGGTACTCCGTAGTCCCTAAACCTCGTCAATAGTCGCCACCCTTTCAACCGAAAGGCGGCTCAGTCAGTCACACCGTGACAAGAGGGCTAAATGCAGCTCTCCCCATCTACCCACATGCCAACGTACACATGGTTCGCTTAACGAGGAGGGAAATGTGCCACTGCCTACATAGACCCGGCCATCCCACCCCAATCCCACAACAATCACGTAGACGCCGTGGCGGCTGCCTCTCCGTTGGCCGTCTCGCTGCCCGGCATTGCTACGGGGCCGCCGGGGGAGTTTTCCTGCCTCGCCGTGAGAATCTCTACGCCATCTTCGGTCACGAGAAGAGTATGTTCTGCCCAGCTTGTTAGCACGGGACACTTCCCATCCATGGGCGAGTGCTGTCGCAGGGGCTATCTCACCAAACTGAGCCGTTCGCTTCCCATCGATCGTGGTGCTGGTCCAGTTGTCCGGCCAGGTAATGTCCCTGTACTTGCCCAGCGCAATCATGGGCTCGATGGTGAAGGTCATGCCGGGCTTGCACTCGCCGACAGCCTTGTTCTTGGCGTAGTGCGGCACGTTGGGGGCGCAGTGGAACAGCCTGTTGATCCCATGCCCGCAGTACGTCCTGATGACGCTGCAGTCCTTCTTCTTGGCATGCTTCTCGATGATGTTGCCAAACTCGCGTATCAGCACGCCCGGCTTGACCGCCTTGATTGCCTCCTCGAGGCACTCGCGGGCGGCCTCGACGACGCGCACGTTCTCCGGATCGGCCTTGGCCTTGTCGCCAATGTAGTACGTCTCGTTGAGATCGGCGTGGAATCCCTCGTGGTAGATGGAGATGTCGATGTTGAGGATATCGCCGTCGAGGAGGAGGCGCTGGTCGGGGATTCCATGGCAGATGACCTCGTTAACCGACGTGCAGCAAGACTTGGGGAAGTGGTTGTAGTTAAGGGGCGACGGGTATGACTGGGAATGGGTGTCAGCGTCTCCCTCTTTCCGACTCGCGCTCCCCTTTCCTGTTCTCTCGCCTCTCGCCTCTCGCCCGTGCCACATCACACACTGTCTCCCCTTTGTCGTGCACACAATGCCGCTCCCTCACCTATGTCGCCGCGTACACATACACGCACGCTCGCGCCTCTCGCTGGTGTAGTATCCGTATGCCGTCACCGAGGGCACAGGATATGCGGGTTACTCACATTCCTATCTATGCAGGCCTGGTGGACGATCTCGTCGATGTAATCCGTGGAGACGCCAGGCTTGGCGGCGGCGGCGGCGATGTCGAGGACCTCTCGGGCGAGGCGACAGCTCTTACGCATGGCCTCCTGGCCCTCGGCATCGAGAATCTCAATCTTGTTCCGGTTCGTCAGGGAGCGGCTGTATCTTGGGTTGCCGTCCTGCCACCACACGGGGTGGGGAATCGTCTTGGGCAGGGTGCGGTGCTCCGAGAGGGGGTAGACGGGTCGCAGCGGGCCGGCGAAGGGAAAGCTCGGGAAGGGATTGTAGTATCCGGTAGCTGGATCTGGTGAGATTGCTTTCGGCGCCATGATGTGGTGGAGGATATTACTTTGCGTCTTGTGCATGCTCTTGTGGGTGCCCTGTCGACGGCACGGTCAGCGGATGGCGGCATATAGCAGTGGCAGCGGTGGCGTATGCGAAGTAAGGGGTTGGGCGAGGTCATACCCAGCTCTTCTTGAAGCAGTCCTGGGAGCAGAAGAAGCTGTCTTTGACACCGAGCTTGAGGCACGTCGGGCACTGGAGAGACCCGGCATCGTTGTCGCAGTCCACCCCCAGGCACTTCTTCTTTGCAGGCGGCTCGGAGGCCATGGCTGGTGAGTGCTGGCTGGCGGAGGACACACGGACGGCGCGGAGCGAGGAACAGGCTTGGATCCGGAAGCTGTCGTGTTGGGGAACTTGGAAGAGGGTTGGTGCACACGCTGAAAACAATTGTTAGCGGGGCTTGCACCCACCAGAGGCCCTGCAATGCCAACCTGGAAGACAACAAGACAATTAACCGGGCCGCCTCCAAAGGATCGCGCGAGTTATTAGTATTAGCACCCTACGGCCCGAGCACCGTGCCCTGCGATACCTTGAACGCATGGTCAGCCATGCCCTCCATCTGTCTCTTCTTCACGGAGACGGACCTCTAACTCGTCCTCCTTCACACGCAAGCACCCTAGAACCAGCATCAGGACGAAACGCTTCCTCCCATCTAGCCTTTGCCGGGTGGCCTAGCACGTCATGGAGTCGCCGCAAAAGACAGTCATCGTCGGCGCTGGCCCCGTCGGCTCGCTGGCCGCCTTGTATGCAGCTCGCCGAGGCCACCAGGTCGAGGTCTATGAGTTGCGGCCAGGTAGGTTGCAGCGGTTTTCTTATGTACTTGCGAGTTTGGCCCAAGGCGAACATCGGTTGCTTTGCTTGTCTCTGGCAGCTTCCGCGCCCTGTGCAGACTTTGCCGTGTGACCCAAGTGACGGCAACCCACAGCAGGCTCGATGCTGACAATGGACTCTAGACCTGCGGAACCCGAGCACCATACCGCTCAACTTCACAAAGTCCATCAACCTGGCCGTGTCTGAGCGCGGCATAAATGCCATGCGACTTGCCGGCTACCCGACCCTGCTGCAGACCGTCATGGACGGCACAATCCCCATGCGTGGCCGCATGATTCACGGCAAGGGGCCTATGGGGTCTTTGTACGAGCACCCTCAGGACTACGATGCAAGGGGTCGAGTACGAGATTTCGCTCCAACTTGGCATGGCAGACACTCGCTGACCGAACCGCCTACCCCAGGTAATATATGCAATTGACCGTTCAGATCTCAACTCGCGTCTCCTCGACATCCTTGACTCGATGCCAAATGTCAAGCTGTTCTTCAACCACAAGCTCACCGGCGCCGACTTCCGGACGCATCGCGCCTGGTTCGAGGCTCGGGACCGGGACGCCTCTCCGAATGACCGCCCCAGGGAGATTGAGATCACCTTTGACCTCATGATTGGCGCAGACGGTGCGCATTCAGCCATGCGGTACCACCTGATGAAGTTTTCCCGGATGGACTACCAGCAAGAGTATATCGACACACTCTGGTGTGAGTTTCAGCTCTCCGCGAGAGAAACTGGGCCCAAGGACGGCCCTTGGGCCAAGTTCCGGATATCGCCGAACCATTTGCACATTTGGCCAGGCAAGGATTTCATGTTCATTGCCATTCCCAGCGAGGTAACTCAACTTCTACATGTCTAAATGTGGAACCGTCGAAAATGCTGACGATCCGTCCAACAGGACGGATCCTTTACGTGCACCTTGTTTCTCCCGAGCAACCAGTTTGCCGAACTGGAGAGCAACCCTTCTAGTTTGCCCGCCTTCTTTGACCAGCACTTCCCCGGCGTCACGGACCTGATTTCCAACGAGAGCCTCATCTCGTCGTTCAAGGAGAACCCCCACCTCCCCCTAATCAGCCTCAAGTGCCGACCCTACCACCACGGCTCGTCCGGCGTCATTGTCGGCGATGCTGCACACGCCATGGTTCCATTCTACGGCCAGGGTATGAATGCCGGCATGGAAGATGTGCGCATCCTCTTTTCGATTCTCGACAAGCACGCCGAGGTGTGCGAGAACGATCCCAACGGGGGCCTTGGTTCCTCCACCATGTCCCCTCTCCAGAGATCACAGGCGCTCGCGGAGTACTCGGCGGTGCGGGAACCCGATGCGCATGCCATCAACGCCCTGGCGCTGCAAAACTACGTCGAGATGAGGTCGTCTGTCCTCTCGAAGCGGTACCGACTCCGCAAGTTTCTCGAGGAGTTTATGAGCGTCAACTTCCCTAACTTCGGTTGGCACACCAAGTACTCGAGGGTGAGTTTCAGCAACGAGGGCTACGCTGCCGTTGTGCGGAAGAGCGACCACCAGGGGACGGTGTTGATGCGGAGTTTCGTGGGGTTGCTGGCCAGTCCCTTTGCCCTCACTGTGATCATCCTGACCTACAGACACCGCAGATCCATACTTTCCTCTATCCTTGGTCTCTCTGGCTTTTGACACTGCCTTCTTCAAGCTCTTCGAGCTGAGCCGCGCTCACGGATGAACCGGGGGCCGAACTGCATACTATTCATAATTCCAACTCCGTCAGGACGATGCTGGGCGCAAGGATCACTGATTGCGGTCTTGGGAGACTAGTCGATCCATGTACAATGTAGGAGAGAAACACCGCATGTGAAATGGGACGCTTAGAAGAAAAGGCCTGAGGCATCAAAAGATTGTTCAAGCTAACCAGTCTCCTGGAGGTGCGGCATATTAGTTGTGCGAGATACGACAGGAACTTGGAAATGAAAACTACAGAATAGATTTCGAATGGAGAAAAGTAGACATGCGCTCCATGTCATTGAATATCTCTTGTTCGATTTTCGACAAGGGCCATTTACGCAGACATCTCAACGTCCGCGAAATTGTTTATGATAGCCCATTGTAGCGGCTTAGTCACCCTCCACTTGGTCGGAAATTTTGACTATTCCTCACGCGACACCAAGACGCCCCTCGACATGTCCATGATTATCCCTGTCCCGCCTGCAACTGGGCGAAGCTGAGGGTTCAGGGTCGTCATATAGGCGAACCGGAAGTCAATCGCTACGCCAAGAGACGAGCCGTCGCGCAAAGGTGGCTCACAGAGGTGTGTGCCGCGGCGACTTCGACCCGTAACGACTCTGCTAATGTTACAGTAGCCACAGTCCAACGAACGAGTCGCCCACACGAGAGAGCATCGAGACGAGCCTCATCCGCCTTTCCTGGCTTCAAGCCTGAATCCCAATCACCTCATCTACTCCCTCGCCGAACCCCCTTGGACGTGCCTCCCCGTCCACGCCCACCATGCCGTCCATCCTCAACATCGCACACATGTGCTCCCACCTGCAAAACGCGGCCAAGGCGCGCCTGGGCATCACGTCGATACAAAACACAAAGTACAACCTCCACCTCGCCCTCGCCATGCACCGCTCCGGCTTCTTCTCCGCCGTCTACCGCGCGGGTCCTCACCCACCCACCATGGAGCAAATGGTCGCCGAGACCCCCGAGGTCGTGACGAGCGCAAACGTTGCCAAGATGCGCATATGGCTCGGCATGAAGTACTGGGACGGCAAGCCCGTCCTATCCAAGGCCCACGTCATCAGCAAGCCCTCGCGCCTCATGACGGCCAACATCCAGGAACTCGCCAGGCTGACGAGGGGCTTCCCGGCCAAGCTCAAGGGCGGCGTCGTCCCCGGGCTGAACTTGGGCGAGTGCATGTTCGTGGCGACGTCACGGGGAGTCCTCGAGGCGAGAGAGGCCCTGACGCGAAAAGTGGGAGGCGTGCTCATCTGCCGAGTGTCATGAGCCACAGGGCCACCCACATGTTGCAGAGGAGTGTGTGTGTGCAAAGCCACCACGATATAACCATGTCAATAACAAAACCTCGGAACTTGCTGTACGACTAGAAAGAAAGGCCCCGGCGCGGGCATTAGGAACCATGAGAGATGCGTGGAGGAGGGCAGCGAATTTGGCCAACCGACCTACCACCTTCACACAACTATATTGAGCTCAATTTTCACTATTTTACCAATGCTAAAACACGTATCCTAGGTATCTTGGGGGAAGCTACATACTCCTGGACTGGATTGCGCCAAATGAAACAAAAGAGCAAAACCCTCCACCACAGCCTCGTAAAATTATAAGTTCTGCTTGCTTGAACACCTTGTCTTACAAACTGCCGTCGTCTTTCAACACTACCAAGTTGCCTGTTCACTTGGACCGTTGCGAGCGATAGCTATTGTGCCGTCAGGTCGTCGTCCACAGCTGCCTTGACTTCTTGCTCTGACCCACTCAGAGGACCGTGACCCAAGCCTTCAGCTCCATGCACGGCTTCTGCGCCTGTCGCAGTGTCATGTAAAAGAACAGGCTCATCCTTTCTGTCTTCATCCGCAACTGCTGGAGCACTTTCTGATGCACCATCGGCGGATTCTGCAAATGGTTGCTCCGCAACCTCGTGTGCAGCATCGCCTACATCGCCCTCAGTGTTCCTTGCTGGCTCAGGTGTATCGAGTTCCAATGCTAGCTCTTCCGGAGGCGCATGGCTGTGACCAATGTCTTCATAGGGGAATTCATTTTCTCCCTCGGCCACTTCCGTGTGCTCAACCTCGGGGGCGGGCTCGTCGGTCGGGGTAGGATCAAAGTGAGGCGTGGTGATGTCTGGCTTTGCGGTTGTTTCGACCAAGTCTGTTTCCTCGACGAGAGAGACAGCCTCCTCGGCTGTCTCCACGCGTGCAGTCTCAGGGGCCGCGTCCTCGACCGGCGCTGGTCCAGGAGCTGGCACCGGATCCCGCGGCACTACCGGCGACTGAACTAAGTCGGCTTCGTGGGCGGTAGCCACCTCCTCTGCTGCTTCAAACTGTGCCGTCTCATGGGCAACTTTATCTGCTTGTTCCGGCTCAGGAGCGGGCCCTGGGTTGCGTGGTACCATGGTCGTCTGGACCTCACCAGACCCTTGGACAGATCCGGCGGGTGACTCTGCGGTCTCGGTGTTGACTGCCTCATTCATATTATTCTCGGGAGACTGGGCAACCTCTAGTTCTTGCGAACTTGGTGCCCGAGGCTTCTTGGCTTCCACGATCTGAAGCCCCGCCGGCTTTCGAGCGCTTGTTTCTTGCCGCAAGCTATGATCGGTCGCTGATGTTGAAGGCCGCAGTGCTGTCTTGGGAGGGGTCAATGGGTTCTTGTCCGCCGTCTTGGATGACGAAGACTGTGTTGGCCTCATCATCCTCGCTAGGAAGCCCTCATCCACGTGGCTCTGTTGTTTGCAGGCGCCGGTGTCTGGTTGTGATGCCTTGCTAGGCGGTGGACCTACACTGGGCCTGGGTCGACCCATTACAGACCCCTGCCGCTTGACGAGTTGAGCCGAGGGTGAAGCAGTGGACAACCTCTCCCGACTAGAGCTGTGTGCGGGAGCGCTTGGGTTCTGCAGGCTTCCAGACTGCCTGGACAGAGACTGCCTCGGAGCGCCACCCTTGGATGCAGACGAAGCGGTTGGTGCGATGAGCGAAGAAGGAAGATTGACAGGTTTGGTGGGAGACTTCGGTTTCGGCTTGGTAAATCCAGTGTCGGCGTGCCCTGCCGTCCTGAGAGGCTGGGGTCGGTTTGTCATGGTTGAGGACATTGGCCTTGATTTGGCTGCGGCGGTTATCGCCTTGGCTGTGGTGGCCGTCTCTCGTTTGGGGGCTGGCTTCTCGGATACTTTTACGGTCGACTTGGCATCAGCTCTCTTTGGCGCTTCGGTAGACAACTTGGTCGCTGCAGGAGCCTTTGTGGTCGGCTTCGCTGGTGGCTTCGCAGCATTGGTACCAGTAGCGGCACTCTTCTTTGGCGGCGGCACTGTCGCCCTTGGCTGTGCAGCGGAGGCGCTGGCCTGGTTCTTGTCTCCCTTGCGTCCTCCTTTGGATGACGCAGGCGTCGTCTTCTTGGCCCCGGCGCCTTCTGAAGAGGTCTTCGTGGTCGGGTCGGACGGTGCAAGGGCAGCGGAGGGCTTCTCCTCGTCATGGAAGGGCCGGCTCGCGTCGAGGTGCTGGCGGGGGGACTCGGGAATGGGCTCACTGATGAACAGCTTGCGCATAGGCTTGGTGAGGTCGTCCAAGGATGCCATGACTGGCCTGTCTGGGAATGTGGATGTAGATTCGGCGTCGGTTTCGGTACTCAAACGACGTCGGGACAGACTTGACTCTCCGCTGTGGTCTCGTCGGAGGCCCATACGGCCGTCTTTTTCAATGGCAACAAAGTTTGTGCGAACCTTGGAGAGTGGCCTGGGGGATCCGGTGCCGTTGCTACCTGAGAGCAAGGTTTCTCGTTAGCACCGCAACCAATGGCACATGGAATTTCAGCCTTGTCCTTGCATCCTCTTCTATTACCAAAGGGCAGGAGGCGGCTTGGCGGCGCCGGTGGCGGAGAAGCGGAGCGCGGCAGCTACACAGGAGGCATCGAGGATGAGAGGCGAGATAGGGGAAGGCGGGAGAGGAGGATGCAAGGCATTGGAGTGCCTATGCGTACCTACCTGCGGGGTTTGATGTCGAGGTTGAGACACCAGGTGATCTTCCTCGGTCTGGCGGGCTCGTGTCCCCTTTGTTCTCGAACATGGCTCTCAGGTTCTTGACCTGGCTCATGGTGATGTCGCCGCGGCCGAAGATGTGCGAGGTGGGTTTTCCTGGAGTCTGGCGGTACGAAAGACGACGATGCACGGATCATAAATGCGGATTGCAATGCAACATGCACATAACGAGCGGCCGAGCTGGTTGGGAGAGGAGAGGAAGAAGCAATTAAGGGAGACGTGGTCAACAGGCCCGGGGCTAATGGAACTGGAACGGTCGCGGTCGGGCCTCGAGGAGGTGCCTCTGTGCCTCCCGCTACAGGTACCGCGATGTACTTCGTACTTGTGGGTGGACGACAGGAAATCAGGGGCTTCTGGCTCGGTGTCATGAGCGGCTGGTGGGGCCAGGGCCGTTTCGTCAAGGCGTAGGTCGCGAGCCCAGCTCGTTCGCGCGACTAATGATACTCCGTACCGGTACCGCTCGTGCCTGCGGCCAGCAACCAACCAAACAGGGCGCGATGTACGTCGTAGCATGTACAAACAAAGTACGGTCATATGGTATCCGTGGGAAGTATTGCTTACAAGGCGAGCTGCATTTCTAAGGACGGGTTACCGCCCCCTTTACGAGTATGCGCGAAACGAGCACTGCGCTGCGCGTCAAGTAGGCAAGGTACTTTGCATTGTTCCATCTGTTCAGCTACTTGTCCGGGGACGCCTCTGCGAGCCCCTTGGTGCAGTACCTTGATAATACAAACGATGCCCTACGAAGTACGAGTGCCAGCGCAGCGCAGTGGGGCCCCAGACGGAAGGCCATACGGTGTACGGGGAGTACGGGGAGTACGGAGTACTCTGTTTCAATTACTATAGCGGCCCCTTGGCACTTTTCATTTCGCACACCCTGGCCACGCCAATTAGCCAATCAGAAAGCAAAGGCAGTCGAAAGGGAAAGGGCAGAGGTACTCGTACGAGTACGCGCGCCAGTTACGAGTACGCTATGTGCGACACGCTGACGAGCAAACGGCTTCGTAGATTCTTACCGTCTCGTACGCCGTCTACAAGCAATCGCACGCCTCAGGTACGAGTAGCGCATCCAATATCCTAAGGTAGGTAATAATTGGCGCGGTACGACGTGCGCTACGACCGTCGTAGCATTCAGCAGCCTTCGTTAGGGTACGAGTGCGGAGTACGCCGGTTACAGCGTGCACATCGTTCGCTTTAAAACGTCTTCTGATTGACTAAAATTATTTATGCGCATTTTATTGGCTACAATAACGGGTTACTACGCGTGGTGTCGGCTTAGGAAGATGAGGGGTTGGCCTAGTCGCCATGTCAATGGAGTGGCCGCCGGCCGGGAAAAAGTCCCGTCCCATCGTCAACGACGAGTTGGCCAACATAAAACAACCTCCTACACCCAATCGACTGAGCTTGAGCGCTCACCATGTCTATCCGCACCCTAAGAATCGGTAACAAGACGATTGACTGCCCACCCTATCATTTTGCTACCCCGCCGTGCTGACCTGGCCTCCTCGTCTTGCCCAGGCCTCATCCCCGGTGACGGCATTGGTAAGGAAGTCATCCCCGCCGGACGCCGCCTCCTCGAGGCCCTGCCGTCGTCCCTCAACCTCAAGTTCGACTTTATCAACCTCAGGGCCGGCTTCGAGACCTTTGAGCAGACAGGCTCCGCCCTCCCCGATGCCACCATCGACGTCCTTCGCAACGAGTGCGATGGTGCCCTCTTCGGCGCCGTCAGCTCCCCGACGCACGCCGTTAAGGGCTACTCGTCGCCCATCGTCGCCCTCCGCAAGCGCCTCGACCTCTACGCTAATGTCCGCCCCGTCAAGACCACCCTAAGCGCCCTTAAGCCCATCGATATGGTCATCGTCCGCGAGAACACAGAGGACCTCTATATCAAGCAGGAGAAGACATACGATACTGCCGACGGCAAGGTCGCCGAGGCTATCAAGCGCATATCCGAAAAGGCCTCGTTCCGCATCGCCTCCATAGCCGGCGACATTGCCCTCCGCCGCCAGAAGATCCGCGAGTCGGGCGCCTCTAGCATCCACAATAAGCCCCTCGTCACTATCACCCACAAGTCCAACGTCCTCTCCCAGACCGACGGCCTCTTCCGCGAGGCGTCCAAGCGGGCCCTCTCCGACCCGAAGTACGCCTCCATCAAGGTCGAGGAGCAGATTGTCGACTCCATGGTCTATAAGCTCTTCCGCCAGCCCCAGGACTACGATGTTATCGTCGCTCCCAACCTATACGGTGATATCCTCTCCGACGGGGCCGCTGCCCTCGTTGGCAGTCTCGGCCTCGTCCCTAGCGCCAACGTTGGCGAGGGCTTTGCCATTGGAGAGCCGTGTCACGGCAGCGCCCCCGACATCATGGGCAAAGGCATCGCCAACCCCATTGCCACTCTGCGGAGCGCTGCCCTTATGCTCGAGTTCCTTGACGAGGCCGCCGCCGCCGCCAAGATCTACGCCGCTGTCGACGCCAACCTCGAGGATGGCAAGCTCCTGAGCCCGGATCTAGGAGGCTTTGCCACTACTGACCAGGTTGTTGAGGATATCCTCCGGAAGTTATAGATTTTTGTATAAAGTTATTATACCTAGTGTATTTGTACTCGTTTTTGAACCTTTTATCACCCCCTAAAAATTTATGAATTGCTTCGTTGATACAAGTTCCCCTTCTCTTATCTTACTCTCACTCTTCAACCCAGAATGTATATCGCCGGAATGCCCCGGATTTCGCTCTAGCATCTGCCCCCTCCCCCTC
>NRSZ01000833.1:50492-68821 GCA_002901185.1 Tolypocladium capitatum
CGGCCTTGTAATATGATACAGCCCAAGTGAAAATAGTCAAACTTCCGTATCGTACAAGAGAGGGGTTGTCATCGCCAGGTTCTGCGCACAGCCACCCCCCGTCTGCATCCGCAAGCGATTGCGATTTGCTTACTTGGTTCTCTTTGCCTCAAGCTCAGCCTGGTACTTGGCGACCAACTCCTTCCTAGAGACACTGTTAGAAATTGGCCGACACTGAGTATCTCAAATAAAACTTACTGCAGATGAGGAGGTGCTGGGGCATAGTGACTAAACTCCATGCTAAACTCGCCCTTTCCTTGGGTTGCCGCGCGCAACTGGGAGCTGAAGCCGAACATGGCATTCAGACTGCAGTCGCAAATCAGGGTAAAGTCCTCGCTTCCGATCTCAGTGTCGTGGATGGTCGCGTTTCGCTTGTTCATGAGCATCAGGATATTGCCTTGGAATTCGTTGGGCGCCATGATGGTCGTCTTCATCAACGGTTCCAGGACCTGGCCGCCGGCATCGAGGAAGGCCTTGCGGAACGCCATCTGCGTAGCCAGATTGAAGGCATAGTCCGAGGAATCGGTGACGTGGGTAGCACCATCATTGACAATCATTTTGGAACCGATGACCCGGTGGCCAAGCAGGGGTCCCTTTTCACAAACCAGGTCGAATCCCTTGGCGCAAGCCGTCAGGAACTTGTCGGGAATGTGGCCGCCCACAACTTGACTTTCATAGTGGTTCTCTTCGGGTTTGTCGTTGGGCTCGATGAAGCCGGCGACTCGGGCAAAGTCTCCAGGCCCGCCGCTCTGTCGCTTCAGGAGATAATCAAAATCGGCGCGTCGGGAAATCGTCTCGCGGTAGGCCACGCGGGGTTGGCCCGTGATGCACTCGGTCTTGTACTCTCGCCGCAGGCGCTCGACGTAGACTTCCAAGTGCAGTTCTCCCATGCCCGAGATGATTGTCTCCTCACTCTCGGCGTCCACGTGGACTCGGAAGGTGGGGTCTTCGCGCTGGAATCGGTTCATCGCCTTGCTGAAGCTGTCCGCATCGCCAGTGCGCTTCGGCTTGATCGACAGAGACATGACGGCCTCGGGGACGTACATGGACGACATGGTGTACGGCAGTCCTCCATCAGTGAAGGTATCTCCTGACGCACAGTCGACACCGAAGACGGCGCAGATTTCGCCAGCGCCAACTTCGGAAACGTCCTCCATTTCGTTCGAGTGCATGCGCACGATGCGCGGGATTCTGACCTTCTTGTCGGTCCTGGAGTTGTACAGGTAGGTTCCCTTGCTCAGTGTTCCCTGGTAGACGCGGATATATGTGAGCTGTCCGTAGTTGTTCTCTTCCAGTTTGAATGCCAATCCGACAAACGGCAGCGAGTTGTATGGCACAAGCTTGACCGACTTCTCGCCCTCGGATTTGTCCAGGGCCATGTTCTCAATCTGGGAGGGGTTGGGGAGATAGTCGCAAACGGCATCAAGCATGGGCTGCACCGCCTTGTCGGCAAGGGCAGATCCCATAAGGACAGGGGAGAACATGCGAGCAATGGTCGCCCGGCGGATAGCTGCCTTGATTTGCTCATTGGTAGGCTCCTGTTCGTCGAGATAGATTTCAGCAATCTCATCGTCGACATCTGCCAGCTTCTCAATCAAGACTCGACGCTTCTCGGCAGCCAGCTCTTGCAGAGGGCCGGGGATTTGGTCCGAAACTCGGACCTTGGTTCCGCGAGGCCCTTCAAAGTACATGGCCTTCATCTCAATCAGATCGACAACGCCCTCGAATTCGTCTTCGGCACCGATAGGGATCTGAATGGCGGCGGCAGGCATCTTGAGCTTGGTGTTGATCTGTTCCACTGCCTTCCAGGGATTGGCACCCATGCGATCCATCTTGTTGATAAAAGATATTCGCGGGACGTTGTAGCGCTTCATCTGCCGGTCGACCGTTGTTGTCTGAGATTGCACACCGCTGACGGCGCAGAGAATCATGACGGCGCCGTCCAGGACTCGAAGGGCTCGCTCGACCTCGATGGTGAAGTCAATGTGACCAGGCGTGTCAATCAAGTTGAAGTGGTAGGTTTCCTCCTTGCCATTTTCCGTCCTTTTCCAGTCGCAAAACGTAGCCGCAGATTGAATCGTAATACCCTTTTCCCGCTCAAGCTCCATGGAGTCCATTTTGGCGCCGACGGCATCTTTGCCCCTGACCTCGTGAATCGCCTTGATTCGACCGGTGTAGAAGAGGACCCGTTCCGTCGCCGTCGTCTTGCCGCTATCGATATGGGCCTATACCATGTCATGTTAGCAAGAGACGGGCCCTAGAATCGCATGCGCAGCGCAGGGCTCTGAATACCGCAATGCCAATGTTCCGAACTCTCGAGAGCCTGGCGGCCTCTTCGGAGGCCATGTTGGCAGCGACATACTCGGGGGTCAAGCTCGCAGCGTCATCCTGGGCCTTTTTCAGGCTGGCGCGACGATACGGTTAGCCACTCTCCCATGGCGACAGGTTTGGTTAAGGGATATCGTACGCTTCCTGCGCGGCGCTCGCAGCGCGACTCGAGGTCTGACTGAAAGCCCGCGACCAGCGGCAGCTAAGGGGAGGGACGACAGCGGCCTTGAATTCCCGGCCCCCCAGACCCAGCCTCGGGGTCTCCAAGAGCAGACGGTGGTTGAGCCATCTGACAGCCCCCAGCGCACTCATCGTGTGTGCTGGATGTGTTGGCGCAAGGTGCGTGTTTGACCAGAAACAAAGTACGAGCAGAAACGTTTTCTTCCGGGTCCGCCCGGGCGCGGTCTCACGTGCCGTCGCGCTTGTACGAAGTGGCCCCCTTTATTATTGGCTCACGCCGCCGCTCAATCGCTGCTCGGCCGACGTATTCGAGAATCGCTTCCGGCCTAAGTCTCCAAGCATTAAGTATCTACTCGTCCCCAGACTACCTATATACATAGGTATATACTGTAAATACAGGCATCCATCCCGTCAGTTTTCTACTGGCCAGGCCGTATACAACCCTACCTTACCCAAAGGAGGCCCCTTTCATCCCTGCACCGACCGTCCCAGGAACAAGAAAGAAATTCAATGCGCCGTTATCTTTGTCCAAAACACCTCCCGCGGGTCCCGGGAACGCCATCGGCATGCTTTGTGCAAACTAACAATGCACCACGAGCGGTGACTCTCGGATCAGCTCACGATAAGCATATATACCATTGCCACAACCATGACGACCAGTCCCGGCACAGACAGATGGCTCTGGAGGACCGCAGCGCTGTCGGCCTGGAGCCCCTTGGAGGCACTCAGTCCAGTTTGGGAGGCCTGGGGCGGACGGGTGGCGTTGCCTTGGTTCGATACGGCTGTTGCGGACGGGATGGTGGCGCCGCCGCTAGCAAAGGCGACCACGTTGGTCTTTGTCGAGTTGAAGTTGGTCGCGGCAAGGCCAATCTCGTTGTTGACCAGGTCGTAGACGACATATGCCGAGCGGAGAAACGTGTCGCCCAGAATGAACGGGGGTTCCGTCTGGTTCACGAGACCAAACCCGCACATCGTCTTGCCCCGATACGGACCCGAGGTGAACTTGGGGGGCGGGCCGCTTGTGAGCGGCAGGACCAGCTCGTTCATTGTGACGTTGATTCGCGGCCCGTTGGGGCCAGAGAAGACAAATGAGAAGTGGCCCGCGTGGTTCGCACAGGAGCATGGCAACACCGGCGTCCCAGCATTGGAGTTCCAGACGGCCCCGACCTCCTGCCAAGCCTGGCTCACCATATCCTGGGGCAGGTAACTGAATGACGTGCCGGAATCCAACACAACTGAGATGGGCGATGTGGATGAGGTCAGGGTGTCGCTTCCACTGGAGCTGGTAGCCTCGAGCGAGTACATGGAGACGGCAAACACGGTGAAGTTGCCGACGCGGTCGTTGCGTATGACGGGGACCTTCGTCAACTGGCCGACATACTTTCCGGTATCAATGCCACCAAACAAGATGCTGCCAGTGCTGGATCTCAGGTCGTTCAGCCACAGGCTGTAAGCAATCGTCTTGATTAAGCCCGCCTGCTGCAGAGCCACCGGCAGATTCGGGTATGTCGAGCGCGTGGTTCCGATTGACGCCTCGTTGTTTACATATCCCACGCCGATAAGGCCATAGGGGACCGACGTCTCACGCCCGAGGCCTATGGTTAGGTTGTCGAGCGACACAGAGCCTATCTGAAACCGGTCGCCAAAGTAGTCCCCCTTGGAGGAGCTGTTGTCCTGGTATGAGATGTCGAAGAGGCCTCGGCCGAAGTCGTCAAACGTGCTCGACTTTGAGGAATCAACTGCGGACCCACGGTCAGTAACTCGTCCCCTCGTTTCGCTAGCTATCGAGGCGCCTTACAGGTTCCCAGCTGGCATCCGGCCTTGCTACGACATATGGAAGCTTTATTGGAGGGGACCCAGACATCGCTACTGCCGGTGTCGAGCTGCAAGGACAGCTGCTGGCCAGGAGTCCCAACCTGGACGGTCGCGATATATCCTCCTAATTGAATGTTGTTATTCAAAGCGCTGTCGAAGCTCGAGCCGTCACGAGGGCGCAGCCGGGGCAGCAGGGCGTCGCTCTTCACGATGTCCCATTGGACCACCTGGCCAAAGGCACTGGACGACAGGGCCAGCGTCGAGATGGAGCAGAGAGACAGCCGCATGGTTGCTGGTTTGGCTGACGCGAAGTAGGGGGCGTCGGCAGCCTTGGGTAGGCTACTGCTGGCAGGGCGAGAGGTTCAGCAGCTCGTCGCGAGGGCCGCGGGTGTGAACGATGAAGCGGGTGACAGCCGACGAAGCGAAACGGGCTGGGGGCTGCCCCTAATTGTATGCTGCAGACGGCGTCGGTCCTCAGCCTGACTCTTTGAGTCAAGCTGGGAGGCGAGAGCGTCGTCATCAGGATGCGACACTGGGGCGCCTAGTCGGAAATTCGGAAGCGCCGGGGTCGACGGCGCCAAGGAAGGCTGGAGGTCTCACTCGCAATAAGTCCATCAGCATGGCGCTTGTCAAAGCCAGCGCCGCTTTTCCAGATCAGCTATTACATTTCCCTGTCCGAACGCGTACGTCGTAGGTGGCTTAGGTGGCTTAGGTGGCTTAGGTGGCTTGCTGCGAGGACGGGTAGCCAGTGGCCATCGAAGCAGCGCGCTGGCTGTGGAACTGAATCTGAGGTGCAGGTAAGCTGAAACCCTCCCATCCTGAGTCTTGAAACCGCTGAAACCAATGGTTGTGGCTAGCCGACAACGGGACGTGACGTGGACATGGACGCATCAGGAAGCGCCTACTTCGTACCAGGGTTGTGATTTTAGCGTATACTTGCCCCACGACGAACGGTCTGATTGGCTTTGACAGCCACAAAATTATACCGTAGATATTACTTCGTACTATGACATGTACTTCGTACAGAGCAACTCCCCCTTTTTCCTATTCTATAACACAAACAAAACGATGCCTTCTCCGAAACTAGCTACGGCACTGCCCAATGTACTTCGTATAGGTAGTACTTATTTCATCACACTTGTTCTAAGGCACCTATGGTATTGCGTATGGTCGTAGCGCTCCTATACGGTTGATTTTGGTTTTTGGTTTTAGTTACTTCGTACTTTCTACTACGGGTAATAGCTGTTTGGGTGGTTTTAGTGTGCCATTACACTAGCGCCCGTCAATAACTCGAGCTGCGTCCGACCATAGCCACCTCCATCCTAAGTAGACAACACCCTTGGGCGTACCCAGGCTGGCGCCCCTGACCTCATGAATATCTCACCGACTGCTTGCATCTTTTCTGTCTGCCTTGCCAGCCTCTGCCATTCGAGTCGTGCTCGGCAATGACGGGCGGCACTCTTCGGAATCACTGCCCCAGTGGGGTTGTTGACGATCGTCTGTCAATCTGCTAGCCACCGGACTGGCGGAAGCAGCCGCCAGAGCGAAACCTCAGCTCTGAGGCTCTCGGGAACAGAGTACAGCTGCTGATACGTGGGGTGCATGCAGACGACACGATCGCTGGGTCTGATGAGGCTGTAAAGCACTACGAAGTGGCGGCCATGGCTGATGATGACGTCTCAGCTTTCGTAAGCGCCGACGAGCCACGGACGGATCCGTAGGTGAGCTTGGACGTTGGACCTGAATTGGGGGAGGATCAGGGACGTCCCGATATACTCGTGTATCAACGTGATCCGTACCCGTTGTATGCAGCATTGATAGAGAAAAGTGATACTTTCATCCGCATCTCTAGTTTGCTCTGGCACTTGCTTTGGCATGGGAGAAGTCGCTCTGCTCCCTCTATCGCGAGTTCCTGAGGCGCCTACCCTACAGCGGGCAGCGATGCAGATGCATATGGCCTCGACGCTGCGCGAAGCTGCCAAACGCCTCCATGGCATCATACCTCAAGCCTTCAGAATGGAAGCCCACTGACACCAGATCCATTAACGCGGCGTTCTGGAGGAGCTCATTGCGTGGTCAGGTACGAAGCACTCGTACCCCACGTGGGCACCCCCCCCGCCTCCCCGCACAGTCACGCGGATTAGCTCAGCAGTCAAAGGTCGGTCACCTTGGAATCGTGGATGCTCGTCACGTCCTCGATGCCACAGTACGTGCCATCACCTCTACCTTGACAGCCCCCCATCTGCGCGACAACGCCGTCGCCCTTGCATTCAGCCCGCCATGGCTCCTCCGAGCTGTCGGGGTCTGCTTACCGGGGCTGTCGCCGCGTGCCTCCCCGTCCTGGCTGCCGCCTATGCCAACTCGAGCTACAGCAATGCCGACATGCTGCGGGCTCAGCTGGCCCTCATGGACGATCGCCCCGGCGGCTGTCCTCCATGGTGAGCATCAGATTCATCCTGGTGGCAGGGCTCGCCGTTCTGACCTCAATATTGCCGTAGCTTCAACTGCCTTCTGCCAGCGCATACCTGTGCGCAGTACGCTGGCTGCAACGAATACAACGGGAAATGCAACTGCCCCGATGGATTCGGAGGCGATGATTGTCTCGAGCCGCGTATGCCCACCACCCGATATTTCCCTTCTCTGCGCCGCCGCGATTTGATGTTCGCAGAGCGCTTTGCTGACCCGACTTGCCCTAAATCTAGTATGCGGTTCCCTTGGCCGGGGAATCGATAGGCCAATGCGCTCGGGCGGGACGTGTGACTGCGATGAAGGCTGGACCGGCATCAACTGCAACGTTTGCACGGAGAATAATGCATGCAATGCCTTGATGGAGACGGGCAGCGGCGGTTTCTGCTACCAAAACGGCGAGGTGGTCAACTACAACCACCAAATCTGCAACGTCACCAACAAGCAGATCACCGGTCTCCTCGGCGATCAGCGGCCTGAGGTCACCTTCACTTGCAAGAAGGAAGAGGCCACTTGTGATTTCCAATGTACGTGATGCCTCCTGGACGGGCAGGCCGATACTCGCGCTGACAGTTCTCCTTCCAGTCTGGGTCGACGCCGTCGAGTCGTTCTACTGCCACCTTGCCGACTGTGAATCCGGGGCAGAGTCCGGTGGGACCAAGAACAGCACTTCGTACGAGTGCCGTCACATCAGCTGCAGCTGCATTCCAGACCGCATGCTCTGTGGCAAAGATGGCTCGATTGACCTGTCAGAGTTCCTCGATCAAGCCATCAAGGGCCCTGCTGGGTTCGAATGCACGCAAGAGAATGGTGGAACTCATAACTGCGCATTCACAGAGCCTGAAATGGACAAGCTAATCCACGACTTGATTGGCGACTCCAGCATCCTCCTGAACTGCCGGGCGGGTGAATGCCTGTATGAGACTGAGGTGCCGGGATACAAGCGCCCAGTGAAGCAAATCAACACGCCACTCATCGCTGGCGTGATTGCAGGTTGTGCCCTCTTCGTCGTCGCCATCATCATCTTGACGTGGCTCTTATCACGGCGCAAACTAAAGTACGGCGCTATTCGCTTGGAGGACTCCGACGACGAAAACACAAAGCTCATGGATGACCACACACCTGCGGCATTGTACTTTGAAAATGTCGCATACTCACTCAACGGCAAGAACATTCTCACCTCGGTTCAAGGAATTTGCCGCCCGGGAGAGGTGACCGCGATCATGGGTGCTTCTGGAGCGGGCAAGACCACATTCCTGGACATTCTGGCTCGGAAGAATAAGCGTGGTCAGGTCAGCGGAGACTTCTACGTCAACGGCGAAAAGGTCAGCGACCCTGAGTACAAAAACGTCGTTGGATTTGTTGATCAGGAGGATACCATGCTTCCCACACTCACCGTGCATGAGACAATTCTCAACAGCGCGCTGCTACGACTCCCACGGGACATGGGCCGTGTGGTAAAGGAGCAGAGAGTGTTCGAGGTGGAGAAGGAGCTGGGCATTCACCACATTCGGGACTCACTCATCGGATCCGAGGAAGGCAAGGGCCGCGGAATCTCCGGCGGCGAGAAGCGACGAGTGGGAATCGCCTGCGAGCTCGTCACGAGCCCATCCATTCTGTTTCTGGATGAGCCCACGAGCGGATTGGATGCATACAACGCCTACAACGTCATCGAATGCCTCGTCACTCTGGCCAAGAACTACAAGAGAACCGTCGTCTTTACCATTCACCAACCTCGATCCAATATTGTCGCGCTCTTTGACCGACTCATCCTCTTGGCTCAAGGGAAAACCGTCTACTCGGGGCCCTTCACTCAGTGCCAGGCATATTTCGATACGATAGGTTACGAATGCCCGCCTGGGTTCAATATTGCCGACTATCTCGTTGACCTCACCATGCATGCTGGAAGCAGCGTGTCCGTCGACGACGGGACCGTCACTGCTGACGTGGCCAGCGTTGGCCCGAGTAGCACGAAAGCAGTCAAGTCGATAGCCAGCATCTCTGGGGCCAGTACGGGCGAGGACAGTGGTGCTGAACCATCCATGTCTCCACGGCTCAAGAATCTGCGTCGCAATTCGATCAGGGCGCGACAGGAGCGAGAGCTATTCACCCGGAGAAGGCACGCGGCGCATACCGCAGCGTCGTCAGATGCCGGGGCCGAGGACGCTGGCACTTACCGGCTCCAAACGAATCCTCCCACCAACGTCCTATCTTTGCCGCTGCCCGAAGACCCCCACGATTTGCCGCCCTCTGCACTCTCCGGCACCGAGCTGGATCTTATGACGCGGTCGTACACCCAGTCCGACATCGCCAGCGCCACTCATGACGAGATCCAGCAGGCCATAACCGCTGCTGAAGATGCCAACGGCCCGAATTCCAATGGTTACAATCCCGGCGGCCCCAACATAAACGTCTATACGAGTGCTGTTGGGAGGGGTTACGCTCGCATTGGCTATCTGACTCAGTTCCTTATTCTATCCCAGAGAACGTGGAAGAACCTGTACCGAAACCCGATGCTAATGCTGACCCATTACGCAATCGCCATCATACTGGCCGTCTTTGCTGGGTATTTGTTTTATGGACTCACCGACGACATCCCTGGCTTCCAGAATCGCCTGGGTCTCTTCTTCTTCCTCTTGGCGCTGTTTGGCTTCAGCACGCTCACAAGCCTGACCGTCTTCGCGACTGAGCGTCTTCTCTTTGTCCGTGAGCGAGCTAACGGGTACTATGCACCTGCGACATACTTCACGGCCAAGGTTCTCTTTGATGTCATCCCGCTGAGGATCGTTCCGCCCATTCTCATGGGGTCCATCATATATCCCATGACGGGTCTGGTTCCCGACTCCACCCACTTCTTCAAGTTTATGTTGGTTCTAGTGCTGTTCAACTTGGCCGCCGCGGCCATCTGCCTCTTTATCGGGATCGTGTGCAAGGACGGAGGCGTTGCCAACCTGATAGGGAGCTTGGTAATGTTGTTCAGCCTGCTGTTTGCTGGATTCCTTCTCAACCACGATGCCACACCTGCCGGTGCATTGTGGCTCCAGACGCTGTCCATCTTCCATTACGGCTTCGAGTCGCTCATTGTCAACGAGGTGGTGGAGCTTACCCTTGTTGACAAGAAGTACGGACTGGACATCACTGTCCCCGGCGCAGCTATCCTCAGCTCCTTTGGATTCGACAACAGCGCGCTCTGGACAGATGTTCGGAGCCTTGGCATCTTCGCTGCCTCGTTCATCATTTTGGCCTATGCGGCGATGCATTTTCTCCTCGTTGAGAAGCGATAGTGTTCATTGGATAGCGGCGTAGTCACAATTGCTGCCGCAAACGAGCTTGGATGTACATCGCAAGGGTGTAGGAATATGAAGACTTGTTCTGGCCTTGATGTATATATCTCTGACACTGACTAGTATAAGACAGTGAGCTGCTCCTGTTATGGACACCGGCGTTGCAAGGAGTAGGACCTGAGAATTGTCGAATATACACGGCTTGCTCATCTTGACTAAGAAACATGTGCGAATTAGTGCTGCTGGTACACTGACGGATATGTTGTTGCTGAGGCGCCCATGCCCCATGACTGTACAAATATCCGAGCGAAAAACAGGTCGTTACTCCATCTTCCCGCCCGTGAGGTCCTCCGCAATCCGCTTCTGCCGCTTGACGGATCGGTCATATTCGGACTCGTAGTAGTCCATGAGTTTCGTCGAAGTCCCTGTCGACGTCTCCAGCATGTTGGCAATGGACGGTGGCTTGCCATAGATGCCCCAGGTATTCTCCGTAGCGCCATACCGATTCACCGCTTGGCTCTGCTTTCTGAAATATTCCTCAGTGAACAACTTGTCGATTTCGGCCTTGAGTTCGCTTTCTTGAACAATAAAGTTGGAGGCACTGATGTACAGTTCCATAATGGCATCGCGCCTGGCCTCGCGCCTCGCGCTCTCCCTGGCCATGACCTTTGTACGGCTGCGATCGGCGCGAGAGAAGCGCTCAGGATCTGGATATACCTTGGTGTCGAGCATCGAATCCAAAACGGTACTTCGGGTGAGCCGGTCATCCTCCCGCTCGAGTGCTGCGGCGGCCTGGTTGTGTTCCTCGAACTTGCGGCTCACTCTGGCGTTGCGCACCTTGTCGCTCTTTGAGCGCCGCGCCCAAAGAGCCTGCAAGCTATCCTCGAGGTTCGTTCGCCGGTTGTCGGCCATTTCGGCCTTCCATCGCTGGGCCTCGTTGGATGGCTCGCGCTGCTTGGCCGGCTTTGGCGCGGTGCGTTGGATGTAGTCGGGTCGTACTTTTCTGTCCCCCTCGAGTCGAGGGAATATTTCACGAGGAACGGGCAAGTGCCCTCGCACACGCGTTGGCTTTGTTTCATCGGACTGGGGAGGAGTGGGAAGGCGGATGTAGGAGGGAGACTCTGGAGGAACGTGGTTGGAGCCGACGGATTGTGAGGTCGAGAAGGTTCGAGAAACCCTCAAGAGCTGGCCGAGGGCGGGCCGAACGCGCGGCGCCGAAGAAGTGAGCGACATATCGCCACGTCCCAGCCCAGAGATGTTGCGTGAACAGCGCGGCGACATTTCAAGACTCGAGAAAATTAACTAGGCTGTACCGAAATCACGCCGGGGCCATCGGATTATCCGCCTCCGAGGACCCTGGAGTTGGCCCCCGCTTTGCAGAAAGATGGGGACCGAAACCTACCGATTCAAGAAAAAAAAAATGCTATGACAAGCTCTGTCTTTTCTCAAACGCACAATCAACTTCCTTTCCCGCCTCGTGCGCCTGACAAGTCCAACATCTCGCCATGGGAACCGGAAAGAAGGAAGCCACTCGGCGTGTCCGCCAGGGTAAGACTGGCGATGGCCTTGGCAATGTGCGCGTCAAAGGCGAGAACTTTTACCGGTATGTCGTCTTCCCCTGCCCTCCCTCGCCGTCCGATGATGGTGCCGAGAGGCTCCGACGATCATGGCCGGCTAATGAATTCCAGCAATGCCAAAAAGGTCAAGACCCTGAACATGTATAAGGAGGGCAAGGTGCAAAGAAATGCAGACGGCCAGATCACCAAGTCCGCCACGTACCAGTCGCGGGATATACCAAAAGCTCGAGTCGAGCCGAATCGCAAGTGGTTCACCAACACACGAGTCGTCTCGCAAGACACCCTCAGCGCATTTCGAGAGGCCCTGGCAGAAAAGGCCAGCGATCCCTATCAGGTTCTTCTCAAGTCGAACAAGCTGCCCATGAGCCTCATCCGCGACGGTCAGGACACCAACGGCATCAAGCAGCACAAGGCCAAGATGGCTGTGGAGACTGCTCCTTTCTCAGGCGTCTTTGGGCCCAAGGCGCAGCGCAAGCGCGTGAAGCTGGGCGTGAGCAGTCTGACTGATATGGCTGACGACACCGAAAAGAGCATGGACACATACCAGGATCGCCTGGAACAGGCAAAGCTCCTGAGCGGCACGTCCGGCGAGGATGAGGCAGCTGGACGATTATCATTGGCCATCGAGCCCGTCTTCGACAAGGGCCAGAGCAAGAGAATCTGGAACGAGCTCTATAAGGTCATCGACTCTTCGGATGTTGTCATACACGTTCTTGATGCGAGAGACCCCTTGGGGACCCGATGCAGAAGCATCGAAAAGTATCTCAAGGAGGATGCGCCACACAAGCATCTGATTTTCGTCCTGAACAAATGTGACTTGGTCCCTACCAGCGTTGCGGTACGTCATAACCCATTTCCTTGTTCCTTTTCTCTGTGCGAGGACCCCAATTCTTTTGTCAGGACACCTCTTTTTCTCCCATGGAGGTCGTCTGTTACAGCATTGGGAGATCAAATTTGCCATTCTCGACTGTCCCGGCCTAGTGTTGGTGGCTGATGGGTGCCGTTTTGGTCACTATCATGAGGTGGTCCGCGGGTCGAATGAGTTGAAGCCTTCATGGCCCTTTTGATGGCATCAACTGGAGACTTCTTAGTTATGACTCGCACATTACTTCTTTCTCTATCATTTACTTGATGTTATCGTCAATTAAAGGCCTTGTTAGCTAACAAGACGACAGGCCGGTTGGGTGCGCAGCCTGTCCAAGGAATACCCCACCCTTGCGTTCCACGCGAGCATTACCAATTCTTTCGGCAAAGGCTCCCTGATCCAGCTTCTCAGGCAGTTTTCCAGCCTCCACTCGGACAGGAAGCAAATATCCGTGGGTCTGATCGGTGGTCCGAATACTGGCAAGTCGTCCATCATCAACACCTTGTTGAAGAAGAAGGTGTGCACCGTGGCTCCCATCCCCGGTGAGACCAAAGTGTGGCAGTACGTGAGTCTCATGAAGCGCATATATCTCATCGACTGTCCCGGTGTTGTGCCTCCGTCAAGCACGGACACGCCAACAGACCTCGTACTACGAGGCGTCGTCCGCGTTGAAAAGGTAGAGCAGCCAGAGCAGTATATCGAAGCGCTTTTGAGCCGGGTGAAACGCCATCACATGGAGAAGACATACGACCTCAAAGGCTGGAATAATGCCACTGAGCTGTTGGAATTGCTTGCGAGAAAGGGCGGGCGTTTGCTCCGCGGAGGAGAGCCCGACTTAGACGGAGTGGCAAAGATGATGCTTAACGACTTCATGAGAGGCAAGATTCCGTGGTTCACGCCCGCACCCGCGACAGATCGCGCGGACAATGATGGCGTGGCCGGCCGCAACGGTAAGCTGGGAGAGATGCCCAAGAAGCGAAGCCAAGCCGAATCTCTAGGTGGCCTCGGCGCGACAGCGGCGGTAGAAAAGGACGAGAGTGGAGCTGAGACGGGTGACGACGAGGGTTTTGAGGGATTCGGCAGTGATGCCGAGGAGGCACATTCGAGGAAACCGTCGTTTGGGGCCACCGGTGGTACTGAGAGTGACGAAAGCGAACCCGTTGGGGACGGGAGCCAAGACGAATCACCGGCAGGCGAAGGACCGGTCGGCAAGGACTCGGAAGACGGCCCTGATGCGGAGCAAAGGCGGAGGGTCCCGCGACCGGCCAAGCGACAGAAACAATGATGGATTCGATGACGAAGCCGCTTTATGATTACCTACTCCAACAAACTTGGTGTGCGAACAAGTGGCACGGAGCGGTATGAAGCCACCAGGCCTTACGGAGGTGCCGCGTGCCACTAGTTGCTTGTAGGTAACTACATGCAACTAGCATGAGCTCGCATGCTCCTGGCGTCGTGGTCAACGGACCATGAATGCCATGCAGCATCATCACCTAGCACTTGCGCACGTACACGCGAGCAGTGTGTCGTTGCCCGTAACTGCCAGAAGAGCTTCCGCACCCGACTTGGTTGTTGGCTGCGGCGGTTAGATCGGGTTGGCGATCGTGCACGCCATACATCCGGAGGGAAGCGTCGTCGATTCATGCACCGCACCTGAGTGGGAGACTCCCGAGACCGGTTCAGCCGGTGCCAATGGTGCCCGTCCCCCTTGGAGACGCCACATTCATTGTGCATGGCGCCGTCTGGCAGATGGATGTTTGCTGATTTCGAGATGGAGGTGGACGAAGGGACGCCATCATGCCTCCCCGTCCAACCTATCCCAGGCAAACATTAGCCTTCCGCGCCCCTCGCGGTACAACACGGAGGTATCACAGTGTCGTTCAAGGTTCTTAGGCTTTGGCTCTGGGGCATTCATTGGCAGGCTTCTAGAACAGGAGGGCGGGAAACTTCATGCATCAGCCGCGCCCTCGGACCTTGCGGGCCCCCGTCTCCTCTGTCCGCGTATGCGCCCAGGGTTGCGTACCGGTTGCCGTTTGTCTATGGCACCGCTGGCCGTATAGTTGATCAGCGGCAGCAAAACATGAGGTGAGATGATGCGACCTGTCTTGGACTCCAAGTGTTAAGGGAGGCGGGAGTGGAGCGGCTGGAAGTTGGAAAACAAGGAGGTTGCTGAAGGAAGTTTGGAACGAGATGCGAATGTGCGAGCATACCGGATGAAAAAGTGGCCAACTTCGACGGCTCGTCATTGAGACAAAAAGCGCATACACGAACGAGGTCAAGGTCCCTCCGCCCTCCGCCCTCCCCCTTCTTCTTGTTTAATTATGGAAAGGCTAGATGGCGTTGATGATGCATAGAAAAGAAGCAATGCGTATAGCCTCTGACAAAAATGCAACCAGTGATGTACGATATTTGCATGCGCCCGTAAGAAATGTCGTCGCCGTATTTACTCCACCACCCCATTTCTTAGTACCCATTGCATGCAACGACAAATAGACGGCTTCTCTGGCTGCTGGGGATGGTTTCTGACACGGCGTTGCGGATGATGCAAGGTGTATTACGGAGTAATAATACGAAGTACTCGGTACGAATTACGTATGCGGTCCCTCTTTTATTTTTCCCTCGTCGAAACTCCCGTCTCTCACCCTCTCTTCTACCACAGACTACCAGCAGACCAGTCGACCTTGTTATTGCATCCCCGTCGCCGGATCAGACGCGCCCATGGGCTCCTCTTCATCCAAGACTGCAGCGGCTGCTGGCCGCGGCACCGCAACCCGGAAGTTCCCGTCCAGAGCTCCTGGAGACTCGGTCCCTCACCGCGCGCCTAGGACTAGGACCCAGCCAGAACCGAGGCCGATGTCGAAGCCGCCGCTGGGAGACGACTCAAAGGATCAAGGTAAGACAGGCGGGCAATCCTCAGCTATGGGGTAGCTCTGATGCCCAGTCTGGGGTGTCAAGATCATGGCAAGGCACGGCAACCAAATGCTAATCCGCCGTCCGTCGTAGCCATCCGCGCCGATGCCATGGACCCCGACTTTGCGTCGGGAGGCTTCTCTCAACGCCTCCATCAGATGGGAATCGTCCAGCCCAGTCCAATCTTCTCGCCTTCATCCACCGCCGCGCCTCGAGGCTCGACAACCACACCGCAAGCGCCGGCCGCGCCAATCTTCCCCCCGGCCCGTAACAATACCACGCTCTCCGTCCTCGAGGCTAGACGGGCCCTTCAGCAGCGAGCCGGGGAAGATCTCGAGAACATGGGGCGCTCCGGGTCCCAGGGCAGGCGATTCCTCGACATGCGCGCTGCCCTTGACGCCATGCGAATGCGTGATCGCGGCGTGCCGTCCTCGGACATTGAACAGAGACTGCGGCTCGAACCTGGCATCATGGATAGGCTCGGCCGGCACCAGGTGCTGACCCACGTTTCGACCAGCAAATGACGAAGCTGCGTGGCAGGTTTTGTCATGGCGGACAGACATGTACAGCACGGCACGCACATACATCACCAAAGGGCTCACGAGTGGAGTCATATGGTCATTAGGATTCTCTATTCGGCAGAAGACGAGGCAAACCAAAAGAGACACGAGAAAACTAGGAAAATATCCTTGCATCATGCGCTACTACACATGAATACGCCGCGTGGCCAGCCAGCAGCCAGATTGATACCGATCGACGCCGCTCCGTTGCATTTTTGCATTTTGATGACCAGATATGAAACGGTGATTGGAACCGTGGAAACCTCTCCAGTTGACCCGTTGGACCTCGTCGACGTGTTCTTACCACGCCGCGTGGCCACCGTCGATTCGGAGATCGCTGCCCGTCATGAAGCTGCTGGCGTCGCTGAGCAAGAACACGGCGGCACCGCGGTACTCTCTCGGCAAGCTGAGGCGGTTGAGCATGTTTTCCTTGGGCCACACCTCCTGGCGCTCGGGGTAGTCGTCAAAGAGATTCTGGAGCATCTGCGTCAGGATGTACCCGGGCGACAGCGTGTTGACACGAATGCCATGCTCGCCCCACTCGGCTGCCAGGCTGCGGCATAGCTGGATGACGGCGGCCTTGGAGGCATTGTATGCCCTAATGGTCATCATCAGCCACGGTTCTTGTCTGGCGAGCTGGGGCGGGGGGGCAACTCACGGGGCGTACATGCCCCTGTTGGCAATGGTGCCGCTCATGCTGGCAATCAAGCAGATGCTTCCCTGTTGCTTGAGGCGCACCATCTGACGGGCAGCAGCCTGGGCCGTCATGAAAACGCCCGTGACGTTGATGCTCATCATCCTGTCCACCTCCTCGGACGTGTACTCGAGGGCGGGCATCTCGTGGTTGATGCCGGCGGCGGCGATGAGGCCGTCGAGGCGCCCCGCCTGGTCGGCGATGCCCTCCATGATCTTGTTCAACCCCTCGACGTTTCTGACGTCAGTCTGGTGGTACGTGATGCTCGTGTCCAGCTCGGCGCGCGCGCGCTCCGAGACTTTGGAGAAGTTGGACGCCGGGTCATTGGCAGGCGAAGGGAGCCTGTCGATGCAGTGCACTGATGGTGCCGAGGCGTTAGCAGGTTGTTTCCGCCTTCCCCGAAGCCATCCGCATTGCGTGCACAGGTCGGGATGGAAGAGGGGGAGGGGGTGCATACCGGTAGCACCGGCCTCGAGCAATGCTTCGGCCTGGACGAGACCGAGGCCCCTGGCACCGCCCGAGACGACAATGACCTTGTCCTTGAGACTGAACTCGGGCAGCAGATGGGACCGAGCCACGGGGCCGAGGCTGCGCCGGACCGGGGTGGCGTGCATCGTCCGGGTGTGGGGGAGTGAGTGGAGCCGGCCTCCCGCCGGGGCCATCACCGGGGCTCTGACGACGGGCCGCCGGGCCAGCTGCCTGATGGTGGGGGCGAGTCTGGACATGGCGTGAAGCTGTGCGAAGCTTGGAGGCGTGAGTCTGAGGTTGGGTGGGATGGGGAGCAGAGGCGCAAGAGCAGCGAACGGCGGAGACGCGGTGGGATGGAAAGACGATGCAATGCGAGGAACACAAAGAAGTATGTCGGGGAGGAGAGCGGGAGGCCCTTTTTGTACGGGCCAGGAGGGCTACGGCAGGATACTTGTGGCGCCAGGCACGGCACGGCATGGCAGAGTACGGTATGGCGTGGCGTGGCGTGGCGTTGTGATGAGCGGTGTCGAGTCCTCGAGCCCGACACGGAGCCAAGGTCGGGCTAGCACCTCACTCGCCCACCAGGCTGGATCTCGGTTCGAGTCCGAAGGGGGGCCAGTTCGCGATGACCGCTGGACGTCACGAAGCTAGAGCAGGCTAGAGGGAGGGCGGGGAAGGGAACGGAAGCGACGGGGTTTGCAGCGGGAGGAGGAGAGGGGGGGAGGGGAGACGAGGGTGCAGGGCGCAGGCGGCGGCGGAGGAGGAGGAGGAGGAGGAGGAGCAGGAGGAGCAGGCGGAGCAGGCGGAGCAGGAGGAGAAGCATCGGCTCGATTCAAGCTGAGGCGGCGGCGGCGGCGGCGGCGGCGAGCCCAGCCAGGCGGAGCGGGAACGGAGTCGACCGGCCTTGGCCTGGGGATGCCGTTGGGCAGGGAGCTCCGTCGGCATCTCGATTACGGATTAGACGCGGTCCAGGTCCACGTACACGGGACAGCCGGCAGACGGGATGGTGACAGCCGGCATGGGTGCATATGCATGCACCGTGGCAGCGCAGCTGCGAGGACCCGTTCTTCAAGCACCGCTGGGTCCGTTGGCCGAGCGAGCGTGGCCGCCTCGGATTACCGCTGTCGGTTAGCCGGCCGGGGG
>NRSZ01000833.1:68957-83562 GCA_002901185.1 Tolypocladium capitatum
GGCACGAGGGCTCGGACGGGGTCGGGATCCCTCCGGGGCGGCAGGCTCACTGACTTCATGCTGACGGCGCCGCTGCGCCGTCCATGGGCGGCACGGCGGTGCGGCGCCTCGTCGTGGCCGGGCGTCCACGGGCGACGATGTCGATGGAGGCCACCGACGCCGTCGCCGAGAGACCCCTAAACAAGGCGCCCAATGCACGCGCGGCGGTGCGCCAACACTAACTACATGAGGCAGGGCGGCCCTGCGCCCTGGTCCCAAAATGGCCGTGTCTGCATGCCGCAGCGTTGGCCTTGATCATCGCGCGCGCGGCAGCCTGACCAGACGCAGCATCGACAGGCGGCCCCGGGTTCCGTGCCCGGTCCATCCATCGCGTTGCCGCCCACCGTCCTCGGAGCTCCCCTGGCCCGGGAACCCACGTCTGCTCGGGGCGCTCCGCTGCAGCCGACCTCGGACCCGGGCTCGAGGGCTCGAGGGCTCGAGATGACGGCTCGAGATGATGGCTCGACCGTCGGCCACCATGCCTGAAGCAACCAGGACACCTTGGGTTTTTGTTGCCATGTCCAAATCTATGCGTGTCCCCGACACTTTTTGTCGCCGACTCTTTTTGTCCCCCCCCAGGCTTCAATGCCAGAGCCTGAGCCCGTGAGCCTGAGCCCGTGGGCACACGAGCCCGAGAGCTGTTTTTGCCGCTGCATCGACACGTAAAAGGCAACGCCGTCCGACAAACCGATTCCCAATACTGCTCCAGGGTGTAGCCCCTGGGTGTAGCCCCTAGCCCTGTATCCACTGAATCACCGCCACGGCCGTCGTATAGACCATGGCAACGATGCCGAGCACCATCAGGGCCATGTCCATTGCCTTGGCCCAGCCCATCTTCGCGACACCTTTGTAGTGCAGGTACGCCGGGTATATGTAGACGAGCGGAACGCATGCGAAGCTCCCAATCAGGGCTACAAACTTGTCCAGGTCCGTCGC
Organism: Tolypocladium capitatum; assembly: GCA_002901185.1. Taxonomy (NCBI): domain Eukaryota; kingdom Fungi; phylum Ascomycota; class Sordariomycetes; order Hypocreales; family Ophiocordycipitaceae; genus Tolypocladium; species Tolypocladium capitatum. The sequence goes on from NRSZ01000833.1 coordinate 69,933, forward strand.
GCCGACCATGCTGATGCCCACGCACAGCGCCATGACTGCCGCCCTGATGGCATTCTTCTTCCACTTGATGGCGATGCTCTTTTTGCCTGTGGCTCGCTCCCCGAACAGCGACGTTTCGATGATGCGCACCGCAGGAAACAGCTGCACGGGCTCGCCCCCCAGCACCGCCAGCGAGTAGAGGAACTGCACCGCGTTGACAAAGGCCGAGTCCTGCGGGAAGTTGGACATGACCTGGATCTTGGTCTTCTCTCCAAAAGTGGCGTAGCACAGCGCGCCAACCGACGTGAAGATTATGGTGATGAGAAACATGACAAAGTAGAGCAGCCCGCCAAAATGCTCCGGCTTCTTCATGCTCGACTGGATAGGTAGGATGAGGCCAATGCCCTCAAACGTGAAGATGGCCGATCCTATCGTCAGTGTGAATGCCGAAGGGTTGAACATTTGAACCGTGGGCTCCAGCCCTTTCCTCGCGAGCGTCCAGATGTCGTAGTACCAGATGTAGACGAGGCCCACGAGAATGAAGACGTCTGCGAGCATAGCCACGGGGCCGAGCTTGGAGATATTCCTGATCAGCGCCAGGGGGATGAGGGGCACAAGCTGGAGAGCGATGAGGCTCGGCACCCCGAGGTCCAAGTTGTGCCGGCCTTGGGTCACGGCGTCGAGGAACGCATATACGTTCTCGGCCGTGAAGATGAGGCCGGCGCAAACGAAGCCCAGCTGGGAGAGGGCAATGGATGCCAGGATGAGGCTGCGGAATCGCGGGCCTACGATTTCGGCACCAAGGTCTCCGTAGCCGCCGCCATACATCTGACGACAATCCAGGAGCAGGCGGAAGCAGACGCAGTTGACGAGAGAGACGACCACGAGGGTCAGGGAGGAGAAGAGGATGCCGCCGTTGCAGAACGCCTTGGGCAGAAACATGATGCCGGTGCCGATGAATGCCTTGAGAAGCGTGAAGAAGGTCTTGACGGTGCTGGCGTCGCCTTCCCGCGTGGGGCGCTTGGAGTTTCGTCGGCGACGGAGAGACGGACGACCGAGCAGGGGCCGTCGCTCCGCAGGCTCTTCTCCTTGTTCGCCGTCGTCGATGGCGGAATCGTCCTCGGACGTGTCGGCGTCCTCCAGGTCCTCGCCGGCGAAGCTACCGTAGAGGTCGAGAAAGTCGACAAAGTCCCTGGCCACGACGAGGGGCCCGCTCATGCGCCGCTGCCGACCCCGACGCAGCAGGTGCTGGCGCCTGAAGCCGCCCGGCACCCGCTGTTCCGGGTACGAGAGCTCGTCGGCCGGGTGGAGACGCGGCGAGGGCTGGTGGGAGAAGGTGGCTGCGCGGCGGAGAGAGTTGGCCCGGGCCTTGATCCTGTACATTTCGCGGTGGATATCGCCGCCCTGGAGCTTCAGGGAGGACTCGAGGGTGTCCAAGGCCGGTGACTGTTCATCGTTGAGGGCGGCCGGCATGATGAGGGTGCTCGGGGCGGAGGCGGAGGCGGAGGCGGAGGCGGCAGGCGCCTGGTTGGGTGGCGGGAACGGGAACTGGGCAGCCGGAGCGGCCGCCTCGACGGCCGAGGCCGACAGGCTCACCTCGGGCTCGGCCGAGTAGCCCTCGGGGAGGTATCGGTCGAGGATGGCCGCCTGGCGCTTGCTCTGCTCTCTGCCCATGCCCAGGCCGCCGGGCGACTCGACGTTGTCGGCCATGACGGCTACGAGGTTGGCTTGGCGGGTTGCTTGGTGGTTGGCCTGGTGGTTGGCCTGGTGCTAAGTGGTGGTGCTTGTCCTGGGTGGTTCCGATTCCGGCATCAACCACCGCGGTCCAGGACCTATGATGGCGATGAGGATGCGAACGTAGGGGCGGCGACGTAGGGGCGGCGAGCACGCCTGAGCCATCGCCGACGAAGCGCGAGGGACCGGGACGAGCAGAAGTGGTCGATGCGACAAGCCGCAGTGCGCAGGACGTCGTTCGAGCCGTGGCTGGGAGATGGACCGGCTGCGACTGGCTGCGCCGGGATCGGATCGGAACGGCTCCGTCCCCGGGCAGTCGGGACCCGGTCACGGGACCACCGCGTCACACCGACCAAGTCGCAACCCGACCTCTTATCCGCTCGAGCTTCAACGTGCTCGAGCTTCAACGCGCTCGAGCTTCAACGTGCTCGTGACTACGGGTACACAACACTCTCGCCGGAAACTCGCATTGCTCTCGGGCCACGAGACAACGTGTACGGATTACCGAGCAGGCTTAGAATGGGTGGGCGTCATGGCCTGCCCAGGCCAAGTACCTGGCTCCATGCACCGCGTTGCTGCAGATATTGTCTCCATCGCCACAGCTCACGGTTGCATGGCCCCGCGCCGCAGAGGCCCCTCCGAGGTATCGAGATGCCAGCCAAAATGCGGGAGGGTCTCGTGACCTTCGCTGCCGTGGACCTGTTGCCATCGCGCCACATGGCGCTGGCCACCGGCTCCATTAGGATGCATGGTGAGGTTGGCTGGACGCCGTCGACGAGCCGCTCGCAGCCTCTCCCTGCGCTTTGTTGTTGTCTCGGTCCCTCCCTGGTGCCAGCCCGTGCCGTGTCTCGTCCAATCGCCTAGGGTCCATCCATGTGAGACGTGTGCCTGCAAACGACTTGCTCCGTACCAAGGACGAAGTACACCCAACGCTGTTTCTGCGCAGCCCGTCTCGGAAACCACCAGTACGAGTGGCAGGGTCGCTTGGTACCATGTTTCCTGCCGGATAATTGTTTTTCGTACTTCGTACTTCGTACGAGTATGAGATTTGCATCACGAAACGCCGCGTCTTGTCCGCCCCTTCCCAGGCCCCCAACCAAGCCCTCCCTCCATCCCTTGCAGGCCCTGCCCCGGCTAGCAGCCCTTCCTGTGTCTTGCCTCTAGCAGGCCTCGTCAGACCCCCGGATCCTAGGTCTAATACTCCGGCCCCGGGCGGCTCGGACCGGGGGAGGGGGGCGCCACCCGAGAGGCATCATACCATCATCACCATCACCATCACCATCATCATCATCACCACAACCTGCTGCTGCTGCAACCACCCATGACTTGCGGCATGCACAGTACGGCAGGGCCCCAGGCCAAGTGCCTCATTTTAGCTGTTTTGCGTACTCGTTCCTCCCTCCCGCTTGGCTGGCCATATTTCCTTTTCCTTTCTTTGTCCTTCCTCTCCATGTCCGCATAGCCTAGTCCGTAGCCGCTGTCACACTACAAGTCTTTCCTCCTTTGTACGAAGCAACAAGAACGAATACTTGCGGTCCACCCTCCTTCTCGTCCCTTTGTCAGCACAATACGAGGAGACTACCTACCCTTTGGCTCTGCGTCCATGTTCTCGTCTCCTGCAGGTCTCTCTGCCTGGTCTTATGAGCGCTTCGCATCGAGACCCAATCTCTGTGCACAACCCATATTTGTTGATGGAGCTAGGCGATGCATTGGACTCTGCTTCCCTGCATTCGCGGCAGCTGAGACGAGGAGTCACAATGAGTTGATGTCGCTCAACTTCCATCTCCATGCCTGTCACCATCACCATCGCTTTGCAGAATAATGATGCTCTCTCACCTGAAAGTGCCGGTTCATGGGACCCCAAACTTTCCGAAACGCTCCATATCCGTGTACCCCTACACGGAAAATATGGTCCACGTCGCCATATAGCTGCCTCCACCCTCCTTTCCGCAGTTTGCTTTTGCTTTCTTCTGTTCCAAGGGGGCCTTCATGGCAAGTCATCCTAGACACAACTTCACGACGCCCTGGATCACATGCGGGTACAAGGTTCATGGTGTCTCTCCCTTGCCTGCGTCCTCGAGTTCCCGCAAAGCTCACATGGCGCCATCACTTGCCCATCCGTAAGGCGTTTGCCTGCCCAAGCCGACTCCTTATCAAACAAATCTTGTCATCGGAGTTAGAGCTCCCATCCCTCCCTCCGCCCAATAACACAGCGCATGAGGTTCCCGATGCAAGCGTCGGGCTGGTCTGACACCTGAGACCAGGGGGGCTCCGGAAAGATTGTCCAAAGAGGAGCTTGTCAGATATAAATACCGTGGGCCTTTCCGCAAATCTATGACATCTTCTCTCATTCCATCTTCCTCCATCCAGTCGTTACTCACAACCGCCCTACCCCTGAGGCTCATCTCTGTTACCTCCTTGGTCCCCACATTCACTCGACTCCCAGCAGATCTGTCAAGATGAAGTTCCTCGCAATTGTTGCCCTCCTTTTCGCCAGCGTGCTTGCTGTTCCCACTGGCCAGTGTGGAGAGTGCCAGCACCACTACCCGCCTCCAGGCAACGGCAACCCCCCGGGAAGCGGCTATCCCCCTCCGGGCAACGGCAACCCTCCGGGAAACGGCAACCCTCCGGGCAACGGCAACCCTCCCGGCAACGACTACAACGCTTGCCCGAGCGGCCTCTACAGCAACCCTCAGTGCTGTGCTACTGATGTCCTTGGTGTTGCGGACCTGAACTGCGATTCCCGTGAGTTCCTAGTCCCCATGCTGTGTCCTGACATGGGCTAACCGCTTCGAAAGCCTCGGAGGTCCCCAGCAGTGGTGAGAGCTTCAGCAGCATTTGCGCCAGCAAGGCCCGGGCAGCCAAGTGCTGCGTTGTTCCTATTGTGAGTACCGTGTTCGCCCTGATCTTATTGCCTATACTTTACTGATTTCATCCTCTCCCTACAGCTAGGCCAGGCCCTCCTCTGCGTGGACCCCATTGGCGCATAATCCCGCCATGGTTCACGAATGGCAGCAATTGGTCCAAGGTAGGCTACGGATCGGGATCGCAACCGGCGTCCAGATTTGGGGCGTCCCGGACGCTTGCGACCTTGTTCGTATTCAGGACTTCAGGACTTCGGGAGAGGGGGTGTATTGAGGGGGATCTTCACTTCGCTTCTACGTCGACTACAACTTCTTATATAAGTTTATGTACAAGAACATCCGTCCAGCATACTGGGGGCGGCGAAATAAAGCTTCGTTTAAATCTACTACCTTGTTGGCTGTCGTATGACTTGTATGACTTGTTAAAAAGGTGCCATCCTCGGTCATGGGTGCCGCAAGAGCACCGCCAGCCAGGAAGGCGAGGACGAGACCGACGGCGTTGAACATCATGATGCCGAGTAGATGATGGGGTGTCTGCATTGAGATGGTTGTGCGATAGTCTGAAGATGTCGTTTGCTCGAGTAGTTGTTGCTGATCAGGATACTCTTTTGCTGGTCATATGAGGGCATCTTGTACTCGTCAATGACCGACTCCTCGTCTGAGAGTCCGATCCCATGTCCCGGGACTCGCCACGGCGTCTCGACTGCTTGACGTCACGGCTATTCCGTTCATGTCTCTGGGAATCAGATTCCCGGCAGCCGTGCTGGAAAGTTGTAGGAAGATCCTATAATGCAGGATCTAGCCCGTGTGCAACATTCACATGAAGATGCGTGACTGCCGGATCAAGGGATGATGGCTGGGCCGCCAGTGGCAGAGAATGTGCCGTCATCTGGAGTCCAAAAAGGGCTCGCCTTTCAAGGGAACCGAAACCCTTGCCGTAGACTTGCCCGGCAGGCGACGGACGAGCTGGTCGACGGAGCGATGAGGAAGGCCATCAGGGCCTCTCTCCCTTCATACGGCAACTCATTGTGAGCTGTTTGAGACGGGCTGGAGTACGTAGCAGCAGCAGTATGCGATTCCAGAGCGGCGCACAAGACTGTAATGTACGACGGTATCACGAGGCCTCGCCCCTCAACATCGTGCGTAGCAAGCAATGATTGCTTCCTCGCTTCTCGCACAGTTGGGGTGCAATCAGATGAATAAAGCGACCCAGGGCAATGCCGGTTCTATTCCCCCTCTCCCACGCCACAGGGCTGCCGCCCTTCAACACGTCCTATCTGTCGGCATCGTCCACTGGCTGGCCGGTCGTTCGCCAGTCAGTCGAAGCCCGGCTGGCCGGTGCTCGCCTTTGTGTCGTTTTCCAGCTCTTCCCCATGAAGCGGCGCAGTCTCTAATACAACGCCCCGTGCAACAACGCTTACCCTCCTCGAGCTCATGTCCGTCAAAGCCTCGCTCTCCTCGTCAATGAACCCCCCTGAGTCATCCTCTGGGCTTTCTTTGGCGTCATATCCACCCAGGTCGAGCTTCTCCGCGAGCTCGTGCTGCAGGGAGTCTATATACTCCATCGCGTTGGAAAACCTCGTAATGCCTTGTTTGTGGGGCAGGGCGTCATATGTTCTCTGGGCATCGCCGAGGCATCTCTGTGCGGGCATGTACTTGGCTTGCTGGCACCACGCATCGGCCGCGAGGACGCTCCATGCCGCCGACTTTCGGTGCCGGCTACCCCAGCTCCAACTCCCAACGCCCAGCTTCGAGGCGTAGCAGACTGCGAGACGCTCCTTCAGGAGCGCGTCTCCCACACGGCCCAGCATCTTGGACTCGAGAAGCCGAAGTCCCCACCTTCCGGCATCATCGATGTTGGAGCCTCCCCGTAGCTGGAGAAGCTCATGGCCAAGGGTAAGGCTCCGCACCGCTCCATACGGTGCGCTACAGCGCGTTCCATAAGAGTAAAACGCCGATTCTAGCATTTGATTGATCGTCTCTGCCCGGCTCTTGGACGGTAAGTTCTGCGGCATCAGCAGCAGACTGATGGCAGCCATTTCGTTGGCCGCGGCGTGGTATTTCCACGCTTTCGACTCGCCAAAGTCAGACCGTAACAGATCGTAGGTCGCCTGTGCCAACTTCCAGTCTCGTAGCATAAAGGCATAGTCGGCGAGCTTCCTCATGATTGCCTCCGGGGCGTCAGCTCGGTAGAATCCCGACGTGTCGTAGTTGTCCCCCGAGCTGCCGCTGCCGCCGGTCGACGCTCGTGAGCTTCCACCGAAACCGGCCCATTTCCTCGACAGGTTCATGAACCGGCCGGCAATGCCCCTGCGTCGAGATGCCACTTGGTCGTTCCAGACAGAGACGTGCCGCTCCATGGTCGGGACGATCGACTGTGTAACCATCTCGCGGACAAATGTGCGAATTGCCGTTGCATCAGACTCGAATATATAGCGCGTGGGGTCGTCAAAGTCTTCCTCGCTCTCACTCGAGCGAATCTCTGCCAGTTCCTCAGCAGCTGACATCCAGTCGCTTCGGGGTAGCGGGATGCTGTCGTCGTCAGTCTCGGCGCTCTGGCTACAGCGCAGTCGGAGCAAATGGCAGTGTAGCCCAAGGTGGCGCTTCATCTGCTCGAAAAGAGTCATTGATCTTGTTATGTCATCATTCTCCTCGTCATGGACGAGGACGTAGTATCGGAGGTAGTCGCTGTCCACCCATGGGGGAGGTTTTCCGTCTCCTTGGTTGGTCTCCATGTATAGGTTCCTGAGTTCCTCAATCGGACTTGGGTTCCTAGAGCTGATGGCTATAATGCACGCCACAGGGTGCGCGAACGTCTCGTGGGGTGTTGCGGGAAATCCTGAGAGCAAACGCCGCAGGTACAGGGTGTAATAAGGAGAGGAAGTCTCCAAACCTTGGCCTTGCCTCGCGAGGCCGCCATGTTGTGGTGGCCCCAAGAACGACTGCTGCTCAGCGTAGGACAGGTGGCGCTCGACAACGGCTTCTACGTCAGCCAGAGTTTTCCGGTCCCTCGATGCGCTCTGTTGGATCCCGTTCTGATCTTGTGGCGCGCGAGCTTGCTTGGTTCCTGACATTGTCGGATCCGGGTGTCCTACATTCTCCCCAAACCTGGTGAAGCGAATCGAAAAGTCCTCAAAGGCCCGACCCACGCCGTTGCTGTCCCGGACTGTCACCTTGCCCTGGATGTTCTCGCCAAACGGCCGCAGCAGTTCCCACAGACCGTTTTGAAACCCCTTTTCGCTCATGAGGGCTTCGGTATCTTCAGATGCGTACAAGGAAACATGTGGGACGAAGGATTGGAGGATCAAGTTGAGAGGCTCGCCAGGATTGTTGCCGGCCCTGTCTGACAGACCTCGGCTCGGCGATGCATCAAAGACAGTTGCAGAAAGGGCTCTCGACGGCGAGCCGCGCCCGGCTGGGGACATGGATCTCGAACCGGGGGGCGAGAGTGTCGACGCATACAAGGACGCCGCCAAAGGATTAGACCTCCGAAACGTCAGGCTGGATTCGGACTGAGACATGGGGAGCGACTCGATGGCAGGCGTCGAGTGCCTCGTCGCGGGGAGCTTCATGGCAGCGGCGGCGGCCGGCAGCGCCTGTATCGGTTCCGTTGGCGAGTCATCTTGGACAGGCAGTGGCATGAAGGCGACTGGTAGGCGTGGTCGTTCCGCGGCGCAGATATACGGGTCGGTCCGCGGTGATTCATGTGGCGCAGGCGAGCGACGGCTGGACGAGATCGCAGGTGGTCGACTGCTCGGACCGGCTCTGCATGTTCCGGGTTTGGGAGAAGCTGCGGTGATGCTGAGAAATCCAAGGCGCTTGCCCACGTCCTCCGGTAAGGGGTCCGTCACTCGACATTTTGCTGCGATACGTTGCGCCGTGCTCCCCACATTCTTGTACCGGGGCCGCAACCCAGGTCAACAGCGCATCGGATCTCCAACACCTTGATATCTGCATACCTTGTCTGCCCTCGCCTTTGCACATCATCAATTCCACTGCCTCGTACTCCGTATCTGCATCTACGCCAGCTACCCAGTCATTTACTATTCGTACGTGCACGCACGCCACCCCGGAAACCGTCGGCAAGCGCTCCAGGTGGCACCGCTCGGCATGCCGTCAGATATATCAGGCTACCTCGCGTCACGATACCTTGTGGCGGACCCCAAACCATCATCCAAGAAGCGCAAGCGCAGGCAGGCACCCGCATCCGGGCTTCTCATCATCGACGACGACGACTCGACATGGACTCAGACCGGTGCTCAGCAGGACGAGGATGACGAGGACGGCCCGGCGACGGTGTCCGGCGCGACCGCAGAGATCCGAAAAGCCAGGAAGAGCAATTGGAGGAGGGTAGGAGGCGGGCGAGACGCTACTCTCAAGGGCAACGAGGACGGTGCCGCGGCGGACGCCATTCTCGCCGCGGTTGCTGCAGAGAACAAGGCGGCAGAAGCTGGCGACGATGAACACCCGGTTATCGAGGATGCCGAGGGCTCCGTAAAGATGAGCGACGGGACGCACGCCGGTCTGCAAACGGCAGCGGCCGTGTCAGCCCAACTGAGACGGCGACGGCGCGAGGAACATGAAGAGTTCGAGCGACATCGCAGGAATGCAAAGGAGGAGGAGACAGTCTACCGCGATGCCACCGGCCGAAGGATAGACATCTCCATGAGGAGGGCCGAGGCGCGAAAAGCCGCCGCCGAGGCTCAAGAGAAGGAGCTCCAGGCCAAGGAGGACTTGAAAGGCCAAGTCCAGCTGGAAGAGGCACGCAGACGGAAAGAGAAGTTGAGAGACGCCAAGCTCATGTCCTTTGCCAGAACGGCAGATGACGACGAAATGAACAGGGATCTCAAGGAACAGGAGAGGTGGAACGACCCCATGATGCAGTTCATGCGCGAGAACAAGTCCGCAGGCGGCAAGGGAAAGACGTCGAAACGTCGACCGGTCTATGCTGGCGGCGCTCCTCCAAATCGACACGGCATTAAACCGGGATATCGGTGGGACGGCGTGGATCGAGGCAATGGTTTCGAGGCCGAACGGTTCAAGGAAATCAACAGGCGGGAGCGGAACAAGGGGCTGGAGTATTCGTGGCAAATGGACGAGTAGGGTTGGAGAAGCGAAAGATACCCATTATCGGCGACGAAACATCACCCCATGTACGAGGTTAATCGGAACATGGCAAACATTCCGCAGCCTTTGAATTTGCCTATTCTCACACCATAACCTAAGGGTATGCCAAATGGCACAGGGCGACAAGCTGCCGTATCCTGGTCCCGCGAGACATGGAATCACCATGGAGGTGCTCTCTTTGCTATGCTTCCGTCCAGAGGACCGACCGTCTAGATTGTCGGTCTGATAGCCACCGCCATACCCGGCGTGGGTGAGAACGAGCTCACTTTCTCCGACGCAGTCGCTTGTCCAACCCGTAGTCGCATAACTGCTTGACCAGTTTGATCCATTCGCCCTTGGGCATCTGGCCGGGGCGCTCACCCACACGACCGTGGAAAGGCTTGATAAGATCTCCGATGGCGATGCCCTCGGGCGGAATTTTTTCGAGAATCTCCCACGGCTCGATTCCTGCGCCAGATTGAGAAGAGGGAGACGCACCTGCGGGACACGATGTTAGCCCACCTCATCCAAGGAGACGACAAGCACTGGTCGGGCATTCAGTGCCATCTAGGGCAGGTTGGGGCATACGGAAGACGGGCAATATTGGAGCACGACTTACCACGTTGTGCAGGAATCGGGCTGCCCGCTCTCGACGCTGCTGGGGTTCCCCTGCCGCTGCTGCTGCCCACAACCTTGATCTTCTTTCGTGGGCCAGTGCCGTCGGACATTTCGCCAGCCGTTGCTTCGCCATCACTGCCGGATCCCGCGCCCCCGATCTTGGGACGACGCGCTGCGTTTGTCTGCGGGAGGGGCGTGCCTGCCCGGCTGCCTGCAGCGGTGCCTACAGTCTTCTTCATCTTCTTCCGAGACGATTCGTTGCCGCTGGACTCGGACAGCGCCGGAGACCCAGCACGCTTCAGAGACTTGCTCTTCTTCACGAGGTCACCTTGCTTTTGTTTTCCCTGCGGGGTGGTTGTGCCCTTGGAACCCGCAGCCTTTGACTTGTCCTTGTCCTTGGCCTCAGCCTGGCCGTCTTTGCCGTCCGGGTCTTTCTTGTCATCCTCTTTGTTCTCGTCGTCGCTCGAGTCGTCATCAGACTGGAAATCGGTTAGCTTCATCATCAGTCATCACGGTCGGGGGATTCGTTCACATACCGAGCTGGTCCAAGGGTTTACCTCGGAATCGTCGCTTTCGTATATCTCCTCGCGGTCTCTCTTGATCAGAGCCTTCTTTGTCGTTTTGCCATACTTCTGCCTCTCTAGTTCCTCCCTCAGCTGCTCTCGCAGCTCTTTGTCAACCTCTTGTTCGTCTCCTTCGCCAAACAGGTTCGCCCCCAGCTGCTCGCGGCGGATTCGAACCTTGGATTCCTTTGCATCCTCGTCGTCGTTGCGATCGAAGTGCGGCGCTTCGTCGTCGTCCTGGAACTCGTCACCAGATATGTCCAGCTCATCGTGGTCGAGTTTCTCCAATCTCGAGGCGGCCTTGAAGGTGTCGCTCTCGGTCTTGACCATTCGGCCACTGCCATAGAACAGGCGACGTGTTGCTTCCAGGTCGCTCAGGCCAGCCTTTTTCTCTTCGTCCTTCATCACCCACCGACCCACATCCACCTTTCTGTTCATGTAGGCCTCTGCTTGGTCGATGGTAAAGGGTTGGAAAGGGGGCTTGGACGTGAACTTGTACCATTTTTCCAAAGGTACCATGCGGAACACGGACTTGTCAATCATGAAGGCAACGTTGGCCTCGGAGAGGGCGGCGACGTAGCTCCCAACCCACACGTTCTTTCCATCGGCATCTTCCAGGTGCCAGGGCAGCGCCTCTTCGTAGCGGATATCGGACTCTTTCTTGGCGGCCTCTGACTTGGGTGCTCTATTAAACATAGTTTTTTCTTCCCTTTGCTTCTTGGGCCGTTTCGGGTTGGTGTCTTTGGCAACCGGAGCGATTTTGGCTTGGTCTATGGCCCGTTGGGCCTCTCGGTCGGCCTTGATCTGCGCAAGCCTCTCTGCCTCTTTCTCGTCCACCTGCAGCGGCTGAGGCTCCTCCTCCTTGACAGACCTGCCGGGTGGCGGCTGTCGAGCATCTCGTCTGTGCAAGGTCACGGGCCGGGCAAATGTGTCCTGGTCGGTGGGGTCGACTGGCTTGTCGTTGAGTTTCGACTGGGCGAACTTGATGAGGTGGTAGCGAACGCCGTCGAGAAGAGCTTTCTTTGTCGTCATAATGGGAATGTCGCTGTACTGATACAGTGGGGGGGCCTCAGACCAGCCGCCGTACTGCTTCCGCAGTTCTTCAATATTGGACTTTGGGCCATTCTTTGCGGCGGGTCGAGACGGGCCGGGAGACGGTTTCTGGGCAGGCTTGATGGCAGTCTTTCGCGGCGGCGCAACGAGAGGGTTGGGGCGAGGTTTTCTGCGCATGGGGCGCAGAGGGTTCGGCTTCTGGCTCCGAGGAAGGCCGTTCTGGGCTCCAGGCGGAGGGGCGCTCATTGCGACGGCGACGTGACGGTCAAGCCAAGGGCAGTGGGCGTGTGCGTGTGCGTCTATCACCGCTCAGATGCACGTCGCGGCGGGCTGAGCCGAGCGGCGTGCCCGCAGAGAGGCTCGATGCCTCGTGAGCGTGACGCAGGAGATGGGTCGCTCGTGCGAGCTTGGTTGGCTGCTTGCTCGCCAGCTTCGTGCAGCAGGCCAGGCAAGGCACGGCACGAACGGGCTGGAAGGGCGCGGGCGATAACTGTGCTCCTCCTTACGGTGCGGGAATGCCGGGGCTGGGTGGGCAGGTCTGTCCGTTGCCAAAGAGCGAGCAGGAGAGGGCCTTCAGGCCCTGAAGGGTGAAGGGTGAAGGACGGAGGTTTAAGGACGGAGGTTTAAGGACGGAGGTCTGTGTATGGCGATGATGAACGGAAGAGCTGCAACCAGGCACCGGACTGTGGCGCGTGCAAGCACTTGCGGCGCAGAGGAGGCGCTGGAGGCCTGTGATTGGCGGCAGCTCGGGATAGGTACCCGCTAAGGTGTCTAAGGCCTAAGGCAGCTATTGATAGCCGCGACTCGAGGCTTTGAACGCGTGCAACAAACCATAGGTAGCCAAGCACGGCAGAGAATAGCCATTCACGCTTCCCACTCAGCCTCGATCCCCAGGCCGCCGCTCACGAGCCGCGTCCGGGCCTTTTCTGTTCATTTTGCACCGCTGCCCCCCGGTGCCTCCAGTCGCAGGTACTACTGGCGCTCCCACTAATACCTACGAGTGGTAGTGCACAGCGCTCCACCGCGTCCGATCTATCTTGGACCAAGATCCTGGCAACACCCACCTTGACCCACGTTTCGTCACAGACCTACTTCGTACCGAGTACGAAGTACTCCGCACAACGAGACAAGACGTGACCGAGCGAACAAAGACGGTTTGCTATCGCTGCATGCCTACGCTGCCTCGCTCCTACCCCAATTCGCCTCATGCCCCGCCGAACAGGCTGCAAAACACCACGGCCATTGTCTCGGGACATCCAGGCCCGGGCACAGAGGGCCCATCGTCAGAAGAACCTTGGTGCAGGTGTCGCACGCTAGGTTCTCCTTGCCCCTTGTATGATATACGACCCGACAATCCCTGGGCTTGTCTGACTTGTCCATCTGGAGGTTTCCTCTGGTGGCGTATCAGCCAGGTTACTCGACGGTCGCAGACAACAGCACAGGGAGCAGCTCGCCAGAGGCCATCGCCTCTCTTCCCGTGGATTTGCCGCTACATGTATCCGTGGAAGCACCCTGACGGCCTAAGTTATCAGTAACTACCCGATTTGTCCTCCAGGGCTCTCCGTCAGCTCGTGAGACTGTCAAGTTATCGCAAGCAGTCGCCCAGTGGAGCATGCATGGACAGTGGCCATCTGCCTGTGCCACGGAACACTTGATCACAGCCATCTAAAGGAACTTCTCCTTACCGAGCATGGCGTCAAATAACCCCCCCCC
>NRSZ01000833.1:83692-95890 GCA_002901185.1 Tolypocladium capitatum
ACCCGTCGGCCTAGAGAGCCATCTCCGCAGCCTCATACTCACCAACGCCACAGGAAACGGAAGTGGCTCTGATGAGTCTACCCAACGACCTGCCCAGCAAGCCCAGCAAGCCCAGCAAGTCCAACCACCGAGGGCTGCCCATGACACCGGGACTGTCAATGACGTGTCTGTGGGACGGCCGAACCAGGGACAGCAAGAGCCGCAAGAGCCACAAGAGCCGCGAGAGCCAAGAGCCAACCGCAGGCGTCCAAACCAAGCTCAGCGGTGGCAGATGAACTCCCAACTGTCTGTTCCCGTAGAAGCGCTGCCTCAGCAGCCTCCTCATCAAACCAACCCTGGCTTTGGCAGTCACGGGCATGCATTTCGCCCGCCTCGCCTTGACCAACGATACACACATGCCGCCACCACCCAATCAAGTGCCATGGCCTGGGCTGGACGTGCCGACTCACCCCATGGAAATGCATCCTGGAACAGCTCTGCTCCAAGCCATGCCGGAAATTTGCCCTGGAGTCCTCGTTTCCGCCAGCACGGTCGACGAGACCCTCCGCCATTCCAGCATGATCCATCTTCAGCACAGGCGTCTCGATATAGCTACGGACCGCCGCAAAACCAGCGCCGACCCTTCTGCAGGCCAGAGGAAATGGCTTCTCAAGCACATCTCTTGGATAAACTTTGTTATCAAGTCGTCTCCAGTTCTGAAATCGGCAGGTCTGAAATTGCCGACAAGGAGGCCTTCCGGCAGCGGATCGAAAGCATATGTCGTGAGGTGATTTCTCGCCACGAACAAGAAAGTGCAGCACTTGACTTTCCTCCTCTGTCTGTGGAGCTCAAGTGCTTTGGAAGCCTGTCGTCCGGGTTTGCCACAAAAGCATCAGACATGGATCTTGGACTGTTCTCGCCGCTGTCCCAAATACAACCAGACGCGACTAGTTCGCCTATCCCACGGTTGGTCGAGAAGGCATTTCTCGATGCTGGCTTAGGTGCAAGACTTCTTAGTCGCACCAGGGTTCCCATCATTAAGCTCTGCGAAAATCCACCCGAATCTCTCCGCGGTGCACTCGTGGCTGAACGCGAAAGGTGGGAGAATGGCACTGAAAACCACACCAGGGAGGTTGCGGACGATGACGAGGAACATGAACATGACACCACCTCTCAAGGCAATGATTATGAACACGCCGATTCCAAGAAGACTGGTGTCGATTCCAAGAAGCCTGGTGCCGATTCCAAGAAGGCTGATGCTGATTCCAAGAAGACTGGTGCCGGTTCCAAGAAGACTGATGCCGATTCCAGGAAGACTGGTGCAGATTCCTCGTCGCTCACGGAGTTCGAGGTTCCATGCCGCGATGGCCGGGGGACAAAGCACTTCCGGCTTCAGCAGGGACCCCAGCATACCCTGTCGACATATTACGGTTTAGCCAAGAGAGTGCTTCGGAGGGCGGGTGGGCGAGATGTCACTCTCTCAAACTACCGCGAATTCACCGCCCTGGACTGGGCAGTCCTGAACAGCGTTTGCCAGGCCTTTGTGCAAGGGCTCTGCGACCCTCAGCTCCGGAAGCGCTTGGCAGCGTATCCGTCTCTTGCCTTTCAGCCGCTCTATGACATGCCCAGCAATCGCTCACTTCTCGGCGTGTTCACTCAGGTCGACGGGGAGCAGACCTTGCAGACTTGGGATGCCTGGCCTGCTAGAGACGCCATCCACGACTTTCAGCCACAGGCTGAGCAGGCTTTGTTGGCGTGGAAAGACATCCAGTGGAGGAGGAACTTTGGCATCGATCCTATTTCGTATACCAAAGATCTGCAGCTGACGCTTGACAAAGTCAAAAAGATACCATCAGTTCAGCTGGTTGTGCTTGAGCAGGGCCAACAGGAGACGCCCTCGCAATACTGCACGAGAGCTGAGGGTGTACGGAACAGTCTGCGGCATGGCTTGGACGAGCTGTCTGGTGCGGTGCAAGAGCAATTCATCGCTCAATACATATCAGGCATCGCACAGGATGATGTTCGCGAGATGATGAAGGAGGCTGTTGTCGACCAACCCGACTGTCAGCTCGCCTTTGAGGCCGTCAGCCAAAAGCACAAGTGTCTCCACCTCTCTCTGGACCTTGTGAGGGCTCTGGAAGAAGGCATGTACGATGCGGCACATGCGACGGACGTTGCAGAATACATCAGGCTGCTGCGGTCGCCGCTTCGCAAGGTTGCCAAGGGGCCCCTGGACTACGGTTTTTTTATTCCTGTGCCCCCGGGTTCGTCAGACCTGGTTTCTAGGATCAGGAAGCTACAGGATCCACGCAAGATGGCACCGAACCAGCCCCGGGACAGGCACCGAGACCCTCTTGAGTTTCCTACGACTGGCGCCGGTGTCCAGTGTGATATCAACTTCTCAGCCCATCTCGCGCTCCATAACACGGCACTCTTGCGGTGCTACTCCCACGCAGATCCCAGGGTGAGGCCAATGGTGCTGTTCATAAAACATTGGGCCAAGGTACGAGGGATAAACTCGGGATATCGTGGCACGTTGAGCAGCTACGGCTACGTGTTGATGGTACTACACTACCTCGTCAATGTCGCGCAGCCGTTTGTGTGCCCCAATCTGCAGCATCTTGCACCGCGACCTCCTCAGGACCTGTCGCCTGCTGAGGTTGACTCTACATTTCGATGCCGTGGTTGCAACGTCCAGTTCTGGCGCAACGAGAACGAAATTGTGCATCTCGCTGCGAGCAACCAACTCAACCACAACGCCGAGAGTATGGGTCAGCTCTTGCGCGGCTTCTTCGAGTATTTTGCTCAAGGCGGTATGTTAAGTAACGGCCAGGGGAAGGGTTTCGACTGGGGCAGAGACGTCCTGAGCCTGCGAACGCAGGGCGGGTTACTGGCGAAGCAGGAGAAGGGTTGGACCGGAGCCAAGACAGTGTTTGAAGTTCAGGGCATGAGCGTGATCTCGAATCCCCGGGCTGAGCAAGCACCGGCTCAACCACTTGCGCGGGCACCAACCAGCGGCGGGGAAGTCAAGGAGATACGACATCGATATCTTTTTGCCATCGAGGACCCGTTCGAGCTGGACCACAACGTCGCTCGGACAGTCACACATAAAGGCATCGTGTCCATACGGGATGAGTTCCGCCGCGCAATGAGGATAATCCGCACAGCGGAAGGCGCAAACACACATGAAGACTTGTTGGAAGATGTCAAACAGGCACAAGAGAGTGCGAGTTCTTTCTTGAAGCTGTTGGATGACATCCACGGTCCCCCGGAATTTTGGGGAGTTGTATAATAATTTGGAATGAAGAGGGTGTTTCGCTTTGCTGGCTGGGGTGAGGTGCAGGACAGAGCGTGTTGGATTGATCCTAGCTATTGTCCTGCACTGTGCTGCGGAATTCAAGACGAGCATCGATGTTGCTCTATTTTTCTCATGACAGACAGGGCGTTGACTTTTGTTGTTTATTTTGAGCTAGTCGACAGATAGGAGGCTAAACCTGTTACCTGTAGTCGAGACTTTGGACTTCAAGGCCAACTTGTGTGATTCTTTGTCTCGCCTCTTGCTTCTAGTCCTCTTCTTGACGATTTTGGTAACTTTGAAACTATCAGAAGGCTTTGGTGCCAAGGGCAGAGATACACCGAGCAGCTCGCCCAAGGCCCGTACCAGCCCCTCTTGTCCGGACGTGACCAGAAGTTCCAACGCGCCGTTCACATTGGGGAAGTCTGTTAACGGAGGAAGATCCAGCAGTGCTGTTTGCAGTTGCTTGATATTTGGAAGGAAGAGCTCCATCCCGCCGTCGAGAACAATGAAGAGCACTTGGCGCAGTATTCTGAGCGAGTAGCACGTAGCTTGGAGCTGCGCAACGAAGTGGACGACATCCCAGCTAATATTGCTCGCCCTTGCAGCAGACGGTTTGTGCCGTTGTTGGAATATGTGCCAGGCGTGCGATTGCTTATCCTGTTTCTGGCATTCGCACATGTCGAGCGCGAGGCAGAGTAGCGGCCAGTAGAACCTTTCATATCCACGGGTGACTTGCTTTATCCGCTCCATGAGGTCCAGCATCTCATAAATAAACCGCTGGGACTCGGCCGCAGACACGAGTTGGATCTTTCTTCCCTTTTGTGACGTGCTTTGGATGCGTCTATATTCTAGTATTGTTGCGTTGGACTCGGGCGAGGGAAGTCCGAGAAATGTGTACGCCAACTGGCGGACAGGCGTGCTCTGCTCCCATGCATTTCCCTTGGTGGGGCACTCAATCAAGACGGGGAGATACATCCTGACATCGCCATGCTTGCCGTCTGGTTTCCTGGAGGCATAGCGGAACTGTACGACGATCTCAGATATCCTCGGGTCAAGTCGGTTGAGTTGAAGCAAACACCCGTCTGGGAACTCGTCACCCTCGCGGTGCTCGTATTCCTGGCGAAACATGTGGTAGTCGGATTCATCCAGGATTGGCCGAGAGCAAGCCCGTACTAGCTGTGGAAGCGTCGCGTAGGGCAATCGTTTCCGCTCATAAGCCAGTCGAGGGGGGTCTGCTGACGGCGACAGGCCGAGTTTCTGGAATATCTCTTTGGGTGCAAAGCTCGAGCAGAGGATCGCCGAGTTGGTGTCCCTGTGCAGGTCTCGAAAGAAAACGACCTGCCCATCACCCAGGCTGTGTGCCAACAGATCGGAGTCCGATGTCAGGACGGAACCGCCTTGTTCCAACACGTGCTTTGCACAGTAGATGTCTGCCTCGCCGGGCACAACCGAGACCAGGGCTTGGTATTGGGGACTTTGTCTGAGGGCGTCGATGATGGCTGGTACGAGGAAGCTGGGGTCCGCGAAAGGCTTGGTCTCGGGGATGCCATTCTTGAGGATGTCTGGTCGCCCTGCGTCGTCATTGCCATCAACCAAACCCAGTTGGTTCCTGGGGTATCCTTGCGGGGTGCTCGAGAAGAACCTGCTGATCTGTGCAGTACTCTTCGTTAGCCTCTCCATGCGCACCTGGCGCTTCGACGTAGGCAGATACCCATCGAAGTAGATGGTCTGACTGCGGCCCAAACAATTAGTTTTGGCTTCTATCAAAGTTGTTTGCGAATAGCATCGGGAACGACATACGCAGCGACTCCATGGCTTGACAGCTCGTCCAACCAGGCGACAGTTGACTGGCCGAGAAGCTGATATGTCGGCTGGCTTATGTTGTTTGCCCTGCACACATGGAGGATGTGATAAGCCAGCGCCGGGCCATCAATGACGACAGCTTCGTCCTGCAAGGGGCGGCGAACGGCGTAGGGCTTCAGTGTAGCTGTGAGATATGGGATGCCCATAGTAATGATGGGTACGAAGACGAGCGTGCGTTTGTGTGTTCAGGGCTGGCGCGGAAATGGCCGGCTCGCTACGTTTCTTGGCTCATCGACGACCTCTTCACCGGCACTCGTCGCTGCTCGCCCTGTCTTAGCTTGGCTGGGAGAGAAAGGCTGCTGGTGCCTCCATTCGAAGACGGCCAAGGCCGCTCAAAGTAGAGATCAGTTGATCAGGTCGGAATTCAAGGTGACCCAGAATCCGGATGCGCACTTGATTGGCCCAGGACCAGCCGTATCAGGAGCAAGGTTTTCGTTAACACTGTATTTTCTCATTTTCTCCACTATCTGGGTGTGCTGACTAAGCGCTGGAATAGCGGTGAATGGCAATTGTAGCCCTGTTACGGTGTACGACCCACTTTCTTCCCACTGTAGCCCACCTGTGACTCGCGAGACGAGAAAAAGCTTCTTTTCTGCCATCGCCCAGCTCTCCTCCTCCAACCCGTCCTCAGCGCTCTGCATGGGTCGGCCACAATGCGCAACACGCTCATCTTCGCCGGCAACTCGTGCCCGGTTCTCACCGGCCAGATATGTGAGAACCTGGGCATGACTCCTGCGGACGCGGAGCTGACCCAATTCTCCAATGTGAGCTCCCCGTAACAGCTCCTGCTCCCCGCCTGCCTTGTCATGCTTTGTTCAAACTCGTTAACTCCCCGACTAACCATCTCGAAATAGGGCGAGACAAGCGTCAGGATCCTTACTAGCGTCCGCGAAAAGGACGTGTTCGTTGTCCAGTCGGGCAGCCCCAGGATCAACGACTCTATCATGGAGTTGCTCATCATGATTTCTGCATGCAAAGGCGGCTCCGCCAACAAGGTCACAGGTCGGTACCCGGGCTCCTGACTGCATCCTAGGCCTAGCCTGGATCACTCCGACGCCATGCTCACTCCTCGCAGCTGTCCTCCCATACTTCCCCTACAGCCGCCAGTCCAAAAAGAAATCCCACAGGGGTGCCATCACCGCCCGCATGCTTGCCAACCTGCTTGGCGTCGCCGGCGTTAAACATGTCATTACCGTCGACCTCCATGCCTCGCAGATGCAAGGATTTTTCAAGTGCCCTGTGGATAACCTTCACGCTGAGCCCATCATCGCTAGGTGGATCCGCCGCAATGTCCCCAACTGGCGGGAGGCCGTCGTCGTGTCCAAAAATGCTGGCGGCACCAAGCGTGTGACTTCGCTTGCCGACGCTCTCAAGCTCAATTTTGGCATGGTCACGACCGACAGGAAGCGTGGCACAAACATGACGGCCAGTATGATCATGCATCTCGATGCCGTCGAGCGGCAGCCAGCGCTCGAAAACCCGGCCGGAGGGCACAGCAGCACCTCTGCCGAGCAAGATCAGGGTGCCAATGCCGAGCGGACCCCCATAAGGAACCCTGGGATTATTGCAGACTCGGGGGGATCACCTATGCGGCGCGGGGAGAGTTCGTTGAGGGTGTCAGAAGGCGGTTCCTCGGCTGCCGGGGATCCAAATTCCACGCCGCCGCGACGAACTCTCGAGCTACCTTCGGCCATCGATCAAGACTATGATGATCGCCGGGCACACGAGGTTATTCATGGTCGTCTGGTGCAAGGTCATATCGTCGAAGACGACTATCCCTCTCCCGCAGGGTCGGTGGCCGAAAACAGCGTTCCGGAGGAGGACCCGATGACGACGTCGCACGCTTCATTGTTTGTCGTGCCCGAACGGCAGACCCTCGGAGGAGGTGGCGATCCGGCAGCCAGTTCCGATGAGGAAGACAATGCGTTTCAGAACCCGAAAGCTGAGCATATGATCACTCTCGTGGGGAACGTGAGGAACCGGACAGTATTCATTGTCGATGACATGATCGACAAGCCCGGGTCTTGGATTGCCGCAGCCGAGACTGTAGTGAAAAAGGGGTTTGCCAAGAAGGTGTACTGCATTGCTACACACGGCGTCTTTGGCGGAGACTGCGTGGAGCAGCTGCAGGCGTGCGAGTGCATTGACACCATCGTCGTCACAAACAGCTTCCCCATCAACCAAGACCGGGCAAAGAACACCAGCAAGCTGGTCATACTGGATCTTTCGTTTCTGCTGGCAGAAGCCATCCGCCGCAACCATTACGGCGAGTCCATCTCTCCTCTATTCCAGCACACTGGGGACTAAGACGGAGGGATGTCTGCCGTTCATAATGTTCATGTCGGGGCTAGTGCACTCGCACATTATCATTTATCCGCGGAGGTACCATGGTTTTCGATGCTCCTATCCTTGCAAGCGTGGCGTCTCGGATGTTCTTTTGGAAAAGCCGCGACTGCGGAAAGACGGCTACAGCGTGTAGCGACGTGGGCTTATTAGCGGGCAATCTCATCAAGCGACTCATTTGTGTCGTGGCAATGTGAGTTGCCTTGTGACTTCTGGCATGAGCGTCGCCAGCCAGCACTGTAATTATCATGTTCCCCAGCCTGCCCTCCTTTCCCCTTTTTTCTTCTCTCTTTACCCCGGCGGTGCCGTCGCTTTAACGACGGCAAGGATCTGATTCAACCCAGAATGGATTCTTAACGGAACGCTGGTAGATCAAATTTCATCGACCCTAGAAGGCCTTTAACTCAGATCCATGTGGTCACAGCCTTGCGGCTGGTGGGTTAGGGGCAAGAGAAATCTTCGAACATATATATGTCTTGCCGCGGCGAGGCACGATAACGCTGGTATCTACGACTCGGATGGGTCCACGGCGAGGGCAGGTTAACAGAACGCCGTCGAAGATACGGCTGCCATGGTAATGTAGACGTGTAAACCCTGGGACGGTTTGCGCCAGCGCGAGTAGTATATTTCACCATATTCAAGTCTATATATGCACGGTTACCAGGGCCAGTCCGTTTAAGTGTTTTTGCGACGCATGATGAGCGCGGACGCCTGTAGCGAACGGGCAAAGCAGGTGTCAGCTTCATCGCCTGGTATGACTACTTGCGGGCGTTGTTTTTATCTGACTTACCTGGTGGTTAGGGTAGACCATCGTATCGGCGATTACCAAGTTTTCGCGTCGGGTAGCCGTGAAGACGACGACCTCAGCAATGTCGTCTGGAGTCAGCGGCTCGCAACCCCTGATGAAGAGCAAAGAGGGTCTCGTAAGTCCATGCATTGCTCTACATGAGAGGAAGTGATATTGCAACGGAGTTCAACTTACGCGTACACGGCATCGGCCTTGGCCTTGTCGCCGGAGAACCTGATGAGGGAGAATTCCTGCGGAAGCGGGCGAGGTCAGGATGGGGAACGGAACACGGCTAGGGCGATGGCTTGCTGGAACAGGCGTCTCCGTGTCGACCTACCGTCTCGACCTGGCCGGGATCTATCTCCATGACCCTGATCCTGGTGGCAATGAGCTCCATTCTCAAGCTCTCGGTGAAACTGCGCACAGCGGCCTTGCTGGCGCAGTAGATGGAGCCGCCGGGGTAGGCTTCTCGGCCTACGTGGCCAACGAACAGGCGCAATCAGCATGATGCCAGGAGGACACGGCGTTTACAGTAGCTTTGCAAGAGGAGAGAGGAGCGGGACATACCGGCGATGGAGCCCACGTTGATGATATCGCCCTGGCCGCCGTCTGGGCGCTTCAGGAAGATGGGCATGATGGCCTGGGTCATGTTGATGAGGCCGGTGACGTTGGTGGAGAAGACGACGTTTATGTCCTGCTCGTCAATTTCGGGGGCTCGCGCCACACCCTTGGCGAGGCCGCTGATGGTAGATGGTGGTCAGACAGACCAGCCTCTGCCGAGTAAGAGGTCCACTGCCGCAGGTGGTGAACGGGAGGACGGGCGAGTGTGTGTACTCACGCATTATTGACGAGAACATTAATGTCCCTCCATTCCTCGGGTAGGCCGCCGACGAAGTCACGAACCTCGTCCGGGTTGCTCACGTCAAGCTTGACAGGCAAGACCTTGACGCCGTCCCCGACTTCCTTGGCGATCTGGGCAGCGACCCCACAGAGGGAGTCGATGCGGCGGGCCGTGAGGATGAGGCGCAGGTCCTGAGGGCTGGTGCGGGCAAACTCGAGGGCCGTGGAGCGGCCGATGCCGGAGGACGCGCCGGTGACCAAGATGGTCTTGCCGGCAAGGCGCTTGGCGGCAGACGAGGCCATTGTTCCGTGGAGGCGGGAGCTGAAGCCGGCGAGACCAAGACGGATATGGTTCACCGAAGCGGAGTAGCGGAGAGGCTGGCGGGTGAGACTGGCGGCGGCGCGGAGAGTCGTGAAGCTGTGGGAAGTGAGGCGCATCAAGGAGACCTTCTTGTGTTGCGTGGTGTTGCATGTCTTGAAGTGGGTCCCCAACCGCAAATTGGCGACGCCGCGGAACCGGCGCACTCAACTTTGCTAGTAGGTACAGTGACACAGCAAAACTAATCAAATATTGAAAACATTCAAAACTATTTTCTAGAAGGTAAGGATAAATAAACCAATTTAAAAAAATATACCGGCCACGTGCACAATAACAGACCGGAGCCTGGCGCATCTCTTGAGAGGTCCTCGTCAAATTCCTCCCACCCTGCCACGAGAAGGCGGCCCAGAATATCTGGGAGTCTCTCTTGGCTTGTTATTTGGCTACAAATTCTTAGCTAATAGCTTATCTCCCTAGAAATACGTTAGAAGAGGCGGAATTACGCGACGAAGAGGGGGGTCGCCGACTTACAGCACGGCAGAAACCTACTTCTAGCGCTCGCCTTCGCTCCGCGCGATTATAGTCTTGTCTGAGAAATCCAACGCCTCTAAGAGCAAAGGGGCTTCCGTACAAGGCCTTGAGCAAAAAGCAACCGCTTACGAGCAAGGAGAGATTTTGGCCGCTAAAGTGCCTTGTTGTGGTAGATGCCTTGGTTCTTGAAGAACCGCGTTAGAGTCGTAACTAAGTAAGCAATGTTCATATCCTCGAGGATGTTGTATTTGAGATAAAGGGTCGACAGTAACGCGTTCCGTTATGGTAGGCGCCCGCCCCTTATTGAGGGAGGAAGATCCTTTGTACTAATCTAGTCTATATAATGTGCAATGATAAGGATAAAAGAAACGTCATTTTTCGGCACACGCGTTGATGGTTATATCGTGCCTCGAGCATGCGCGCTGCTATATAGCTACCGTACTAAAGCATCCCGTGTAAACACACTCTTAAGTAAGAATCGGGCATAACGCCTGCGTCTAATAAGTAATCGATCTCTCGGCACCCCCCGTGGTAGAGTGGTTACCACGTTGGGGGCGAGGGTTATCGGTTCGAATCCAGCCGGGGAGGTCTTTAGGCCGAAACCCGTACCGCCTTCCACGCGCTGTCCGACTGCAGGGCATCTAGCCTGAAAGAACGGGTTTTCCTATGCTCTCGATACCATAGAATGACCATATCTAGGTCACAATATTTATCTCTGAGGTAGTATGTCGAGACCTTCCCTAGCTACGAGTACCAAGTACTCTTTGCGCTATTAACTATAATAACGAATAAGGGTTAAGGATTCTAATAAATGAGTCGATATAAAATGCTAGGTGCGCGGCAGCAATAATTTATTATTTATCCGAAGACCTGCCCTACAACCACTTCTATAATTAAACGCCCTTAAAGAAGGACTACCGGTTATAGCAATCGTATCGTTGTAGTTAAGCCATAGGAAGCGGCTACCGTTCGTCGCTAAAGGTGTTTTGCTCCATGGCCTAGCCGGGGTCGTTGACGACGGTTAGGCAGTCTAGGATATAAAGTATACGCCCGCGCCACCTTGGCTAGCTATCTAATAATATTCACCAAATCCTTTAGCTTAACATCAGCGAGCGGGACGATGTAGACGATAGCATCGCCATACGCCGTTGATATATTTCATCCGATCGGCATGAAGTACGCCTGTCGTACTCTTGCTTACTTAGCGACCATCGCAATAACTCCCGCTGTATTTGCGCAGTGCCTCAAGCCCCTTGCAGTTTATTATTGGCATCGCCGTCGGTGAAGTTGCCATTCTTGCTCGCCGGTTAGAGCTGCCCTAACCTCAACTCCTCTGCCAGTCCCGACACGGCCGCGAGCCAGAACCCTTGTGTTCCGCCACCTTCTGCTAGTCGTTTCTGTAGTTCCCTCATTTGACTATCTTGGCTGTCTTGGTTTGTCTTGGGTTGTGTTGTGTTGCGCCGGCCCTTCTCCGTAGAGTCCCAGTCGGCACCGATAACGAGAAGAGGCAATAAACAAGAGACACAGAGAAAATAATAGAAAGGGAATTGAGGATGCAGCATGAACCCTATGAATATAAAGGCCGAAAGAGAATTCGCCTTAGTTGCCACATTCCTTATTGCAGCAAAGCATGCTTCGCCCGAGTTTAACAAGCCAAAAGCGCACAATCTCACCTCGAGATTTTACCTTTTCCTCATCTAGTTATCCTGCTGTCAAACCAATCCCATCCGTCGCGAGAACCCTGGCCCTTAACGTAATTCGCCTTGTGCCGCCAAATTCACCAAAATCTTCCAGACGCCATCCTGATACTACTCCTTCGCAGAGATTACACTCCATCACCACTGTCCCGCTCCATCATGCTGCTCTGCGGTGCCGCGTTGGGCTCATCCGCCAACATCAGAGCCCGTCGCTGTTCCTCGACGCCTCTCCGGTCACGGCGATAGCCGCCCAGCGTCAGTACGATGGCAGCGCCGGAAAAGACAGTGGCAGCAACCATTCCCTTCCGGAAGGCCTCGGAGTACGCGACGTGAACTGCCTCCCATTGCTCGTTTGAGAGATCTGACCCTTCTTTGCCAAGCGTCATTCTCTCATGCGCAGTCAGGACGCCAGCCAAGTATCGATTCGTTTCGATGTGCATGAATACCGTGGATGTTGATATCCCAAAACTTCCTCCAAGAACTCTCAACTGGGCCAAGATGCCCTGCGCCGGCGCTGTTCGGTGTCAGTACCCACGCGGCG
>NRSZ01000834.1:6558-25093 GCA_002901185.1 Tolypocladium capitatum
TGGTAATTCGGCGTCGGTCCGGGGCGGTAGAATTGCTGAGGGTGCGACGGTGGTCGCGTAGGGGTTCCGTACTGGTTCGCAGTCTGGTGCTGGGCCCCGTACGGCGTCGAGATGCTCGGTGTACGCTGCTGTCCGGCAGGCCGACTGTTGGCCTGGGCAGCCTGGGCCTGCTGCTGCTGAGCTCGCAGACGGGCTTGCACACCGGCGTCATCCTCTTCCATGATGCCGCGGTACTGGTCCGTCTGGACCTGTACTTTGGTGCTGATCAACAGATCGTCCAGCTGGTCGCCATTCAGCTTGGCCACGGCGTATGGCGGCAAGGTCTTGATGATCAGTGCCAACTGCGCCTTGAGCACCTGGTACGTCACCAGCTCCTCCTCGGACGGCTGTGGGCCGGCCGTGGCCAGCATGTCCCCGGTAACTGGGTCGCTGGACTGTCGATTTTGAGAGTTTGGCAGTGTGAGATTACGGATGCGTTGGTATGATGCCAGGGTCTCGATCATGTCGCTGACCTCGTCCAGAATCTCGTCAGCTTCTTTCTCGTGACCGTCTCGCTTAGAGCCCATGACGTCTTCGAGCGAAGGGTCGATGGCAGAGTCGTCCCAGGCATCTATCGCCTCTTGGACTGCCGCCTCATCGAGGTCCGCTGCGTTCAGGCTTCGGCCGAATGCATCGGCGTCTTCTCCGTCGCCGTAATACTCGAATTCAATCATCCTCTGGAAGTTGCGCAAGCCAGACTTCTGCCACCACATCCGCCCAGCGATACTCGAGGGGATCACGGCGGTAGAGTCATCTTTGCAAGGCGCAAAGCTGGAAAACGCTCCGCGGAACAGCGCTTCCATTTCCGTCATCTCCAGCTCGGATGCGGATGGCTTCTTGCCAGCGAGGCTCTGGGCCCGCTCACGCTGCTTCGTTTTCGTCTGAGACGAGGGGGTCGCATTGCTGTAGTCAAGGTAGTGGCCGGCTGTGAGCTTCGTGGTGTAGTAGCAATTGGTGCGATACTTGGACGTGTCCGTCAGTTCCGGATGATAAAAGTCGAGCGTGTTTCCCTTGGCCTGGGTCTTTGGCTGCTTCGGCGGTTGCAACTGTGGCAGTGGTCGAGGTGACGCAAACAGCTCGCCGAGGGTCTGCGTCCTCTCCTGCGGGCTCGAGGGCACTACCTGGGAGAGGGAAACGCCCGAGGGGAGGTTGAACTTGGACAGGTCCGTGTCGTGCGGCAGCGGAAGGCTTGAGAACAGCCGTCTCTCCTGCGGCGCGTAGCCGATGACAGAAAGCACCGTCTCGCTATTGTCCGAGGCAGTTTGGAGTTCTGCGTCGCCAAGAGCCTGTCCCGTCGCTGTTTTTGGGTATGCCTTTTCGCGGTGCAGAAACTCCATGGCCTTGTTCTTGAACTCGCGAATCCGAAGGGCAGCCTTTGCAGTCGTCGCTTTATCGGCGCCGTCGGTTGGCCTGGAATCCAGCTCGGACAAGGCCGCATTTACTGCGGAGAGCACGTCGTTTGCCACGTCCTCCATGTGGGAATACTTATCGGCCGCCATCTTGTCCGAAACGCTGGATAGTGACGGTGGCTCAGACGACTTTTGCCGCTTCGCTTCGGGCTCGTCTGCGGGCTGGGTGTCGGACAGCGGGCGCTTCAGGATGAATGGTTCGACGTCGAGGCTGGAGCGATGGTTAGCTTGGGGCAGAGGCATCGGAAGGGTGTCCCGGCGCGGGAGAAGCGGGGGAAGGAAGTGTGACATACCTCGTCAAGACATCAAAGTACGACTTGACCAAGTCTCTCTGGCTCCCTGCAGCCCATCGGCGCGGTGCAGTGGGTTTCTGGTCGCCCTCGGCCTTGGTCTCCTGGGCTTCGTCGCCACCGACGTCGCGTTTTCGCTTGCCGGGGATTGCGAGGTGGTCGTTGGAGTCGCTGCCCGGCGTGGACACGCCATTTGGCTCGAGGGTCGTAGGCTGCGCCATGTTTGATGCGTGACCGGCCCGTCGAGGTGATGCTCTGCGCCTCGTCGCGATACGCGGTAGCGATGGTGGAGAGCAGATTGGTGCGACTCTTGGCCCTTTCATCAAGGCCGCGCCAACACGCTGTCTGCAGCCAACTCTGGCCGTGAAATCGAGAGTCGCGCCTGTGGGGAGGCAATGCCGGATGCCTCAGACGGGAGGAAGCGGATTTTACGCGTCTGCCAGGCGGCTGCGAGGCGAAGTGCAGCGGATGAGACGGCCGGGGGGAGAAAGTGTCCTAGATCGCCAAGTAATAATAGGTGGTAGGTAACTTGTCGCTGCCTGGGAACGCCGCTAAGGCTCCTCACGGAAAAGTCTAAAATTGGCTGCACGTGATTTCTCCACGCTCGCACCGACTCCGCGCGAGGTACCGTCTTACCACAGTGGCATTGTTTATTGCAGCCATAAACGCGCGTGCTGCCACCGACCTTTGCATTCGACCACGGAGAGGTTGGATTCCCACTGGCCCATTTCATGACACCTGGAACATGTGCGCTCGCACATGTGCTCGGGGCGACGTTTGGCTGACCATGGTCGCGCTTCACCCTTCACCGTGGTAACATCGTCGCAGCATCGCACACATCATTTCCAACAATCGTGTATTCCTGATACGCAATTACCTGTACATACGGGTCCTGCAAAATCGCAAGTCCTACACCATCTGTGTCATGCACCACGACAAACGAGAGCCCTACGCCTCAAGCGGTGTCCACTCTGTGCCTCGTCCTGATCCGACAAAAAAGTCGTCCTTGGCCTCAATTTACTTGGCCCTGGCGAGACCGACGGCGTTCCTGCCGAGGTCGTACACCGAGTAGTATCTCCGGAGGAAGGCATCTCCAAGGATAGCAAGAGGGCCAGCAGGCGCAGGAATATCCATGCCCTGGAAGGTGGAGATGCAGGTGCCCGAGACCTCCAGAATGTAGTCCGTGGGAGGCAGGCTGTAGTTGGAGCCGGCCAGCGAGAAGGTGATGTCGGGCAGCGAGTTGCGCTGGGCGCAGTCAATGGTGTACTGTCCGTTGAAGCCCTTCTTGGCCCCCATTTCCTTGTTTAGGAGCTCGGCAAGAGCACTGGGGATGACGTTGAGCGAGGTGCCGGTGTCGAGGATGACGCCGGTGTCCTCAAGCTCAGCAACCTCGTCGCCATAGGCAATGAAGTCAAAGTCGACCTCCCAGTACGCCTTGCGGCGGAGCGGGATGTACTCGATCTTGCCCTCGTAGTGGTTCTTGTTAATGCCACCAAAGACAGCCTCGCTGCCCTCGTCGTTGTTTCCGAGATAGAAGGCAAAGACGGGTTCGTCCAGGAGCTTCTGGTTGATCATGTTATAAAAGGGGGGCACGATGTGGTTGACCGAGATGGTGTCGTAGCCGAGACCCAGGATCCCGTCGAAGCGGCCAAAGGCAAATGCGAGACCAGGTTCGTTGGTTGCCTCGGCAAAGTCCTGGTTCTTAATCTCGAGATCGCCAATGGACATGACGTCGTTGGAGACGAAGCCGGACAAGCTACCTGATCCATATCTGATTTCGAACTCGGAGCCGTTCTTCTTGTACGTCGACGACGAGGACGAGTCGTAGGTCGAGTGCAGGTAGCAGGCAATGCTGCTGCAGGACTGTGAGGGGACCCAGAGGTTGGAGCTGCCCGTGTCCAGCACGACCTTGAAGGTCTGGGCCGGGGAGCCGATGGTAATCTCAGAGAAGTCTAGAGTACGTAAGTGGCTGAAGGTGCATGGCAAGGATACGGCGCAGAAGGCTTACACTGAGCATTCATGAAGTTGGTGACAGGGACAGGATGAAGGCCATCGGCCTTGGGGGGCGTTGCCTTGAACATGACGTCGGCCCGGGACTCGGGACGGACGCCCATGTACTTCTGGCCCAGGTGCTGGACATGCTGCTCAATGGACGCGCCGGCCTGCGAACAGCCGCTTCAGTACAAGTTGCCGCACAGTCAGCCCCAAACGGAGAGTACGCGAACATACCAGCTGCTCTTCCAGAGAGATCTTCTGCAGCTTCATCTTGTGGACTCCGGCCTGGGCGGAGCCAGCAAGGGCAGCCGCGGCGATAAGGGCGCTCTTCATGATGGGCGACGTCTCGGAGGTATCAGGGGGCGTCAGAGTTGGGGTTCGGAAGACAGCGCGGGATCAAACAGCCTCAGCGAGAGACAGACGCGATGCGGATGGCGATGAATGCGAGTTGTTCGGGCGATAGAGGAGGCAGAGGAGGAGGTTGGGTGCACGGCTGAGGTACCACAGGAGCCACAAGCTAGACCGGTGTAGAGGGGAGCGTCATGTGCCGTGCCTGAATCGTCGACGTGACCAATCAATGACGCACCACGCTAAGGCCTCCTGGGCAGTATTGCCGTAGCCTCGGGCGCCCCACTTTACCCCGGAGCCGGGCCAAAGTCCAGCCGAACAGTTAGTCCTCTTCCACATCTTCGATCACGATTCACCTCGAGCTTTGTTGACGCGCTGTCCGCGTCTCCATAAATACCATGCCAACGTAGGCTTTGGCATAGGCGCAAGCAAAGCTTAAGTTGAATGCTTCACGATGCCTGCCTTGCCTTGCCTTGCCCGCAGTTTCCCGCCGTTGGCCTGCGATGCCTGCATTTCCCTGCGTTGCCCTAGAACGCCTTCGGTGCGTGCGTGCGAGCCTATGACACCTGCGTGCATGCGATGCCTGCGTGCGTCCGTGCCTGCGCAGGTCGGCTTCTCGCCTTCGACTCGATGTACCGTTGTCAGTCTCGCAGCATCGGTCATGAATACGACAAGGAGTGAAGCTTCCTACTAATACGTCTCAAGCCAACGGGCAACCCCGGGCCAGGCATTTAAAGGCCATGTTGTCGTTATCTCTGCAGCTTCTAGGCATGACCTTACGAAAAGTCTGACGCGCTATCGAAGGCAGCCGGCCCCGACTCGCTGACAGTCGCCCGCCCGGCGCTCGTTTGCGGCGATACGAACCCTGGGTCCTCAAGCCGCCTCGCTCGCCTGCTCGCCTTCGCGGACTCAGCAGGCCGGCTGCAGAACTTCATGTGCCAAGTCGAGACATGACCCGAGTTGGAATTGGATAAAGCTAGAGCCCCAATACTGCCCGTTTTTCCGGTAGTGGTGCCTTTGGTAAGAGAGGAAGCGGGATGTTCGGACTGAGGATGTAGCATGAGGATACGGCATCGGTCACACGGCACGAGAGCATAGTTGCTGATCCAGCCGTCCCGAACCGGTATGAGCTATATGATGTCAGTTACACATGTTTATTACCAGTATACTGCGGTAGACCTGCCGGTAATCTCTTCCTTCGCTTGCGCGTGTTGGGAGTATGTTGGGCACACAGAGCGTTGAGGGAACAGACGAGGCAACTTTGCATCCAAGCGTTCGGACTCGGTGAGGAAGAATTCATCGAGCTGCATTCTGTATGTACGGTCAGTGACCTACGAAGTACGCCCTGCAGTTTCTGTCGAGAAGCGACGGCATGCAATCACAGCGACGTGGTATGAACGCCCGTCCTTACTATTCATTCTTTCTCCAAAGCCTATACTAGCTACGGGCAGCTCGAATGCAACAATGGCCAAGTTCGCGTTCTTAGTCGTGGCCGTCCTGGCTCTTGGTTCCCGCCATCTGCGCTGTCCCCACCAGCGAACCGTCCGTCGAGAAACGGATGAAAGATATCATCCCGGACCCGGCTGGACTTCATCTATCTCCTGAACAAGTCGCCGCAGCTTTCAAGGCGAGCATAGTCGGTTTGAGGTACACCAATAAGCTGCTTGACTAACATGAACTCAGGACTAGATTTCAGCAAAGTCAACCAGCTGGAGAAGCGTGACGGTGGTAGCGACATGCCAGACGAATGAGCTAATGTAGGCCACAGCCTCAAAGCACAACGGCTACGTTTCTCTGACAAGAATCCATCTAGTCTCAGGACACAGTGTGATGCATCAAAAATCTCTCCACCAAGGGCTCTACGGCCTGTGAGGTCCACTCCGTATCGGTTTGCTGCACTCCAGGCTGAGGACGGATTGCTAGTGTGGTCGTTGGCGATAATAATCACTACGGTTCTGCCTCTTGGTAAGATGCGTAACTGCATACTCATATCAGGGCATTGTGTACTGGTTGGGTCAATAAACATGTTACGGAGGCTGCGGGAAAGATCTTGGACAGATACTGGAGGTCAAACAACATGGTGCAAGGGTGGGCAAATGGCCAGTGGTCGGAGTAGAATGGCTGTTCATATTGTCTCGCTTGAGAACGATATTCTTCTCACGGACTAAGATGATGCCGTGCCCTAACCGCGCGAATCCAAGGGGGGGGGGATTGTAGGAATTGACTCACCTACCACTTGACGTGGTTTTAGCACCGGCACATGCCTGTCGGGAAACAGGGAAAACTCTGGCCAGGCCGATATGCTATATGTCTTGCAGACGTCGTCAAAGTCGACCGTCACGGGAGTCGGGTTGCTGTTCTGACCCGTTCAAGCTTGTAGGCGTCCTCGAACTTGCGGCGGTTCTCGGCCACGGTCTCTGCCGAGTCCGACGGTCGGCGTTCTCCCCGATGACGTGGGTGCCCAAGACGGCCTCCATGAAAACCTTGCATCACCTGGCTGTTAGTCGACTTCAGCATCCACTCGCTAACCTAGTACTCGTAGGGTTCCTTGGTATCGAAACTTGGCGGCTGTCGGCTAGCGAAGGTGCTTGAAGTCCCTCAAGGACAGGGGCGCCATGTCGTCCTACACCCTGTCCAGGCGCTTCCTGGTGCCGCTCGATAGAGTCTGCGACTCCACCTTTGCGTCCATGGTCACGGTAACCATGGCAGCGAGCTCCAGGGACCTGTGGCCGTCGAAGCGCTCCTCGTCGCCCCTCGTCGGCGTCGTCATTGCCTTGTGCGTCTCGGGGTCGTAGTAGCCCATCTGGTCGGACTTGGTACCTGGCGGCACCCCGAGGAGACTCCCCAGGGAAAAGAAGCACATGGCTCTGTGCAGGTCCTCGGCAGAAAACGACGCAAACTTGGGGGTTTCCCTGCCACCGTACCAGCTGAGAGTGGGAAAACGATGCTCGTACGTATCCCAGGCCGAGTACACACGGTTGGCGTCTCACGAGATGGGCGAGAACAGAAGGATCTGGACGGCATGGACCGCGATGAAGGCCAGGGTGCTCGTGGCGTCAGCGTTGACGTGTACTCGTAAATGTCTTGAAGCGACAAGTAGACTACGGAGAGGAGACAAGAACAGATGCATAAGGTGCACGTACTTGGATCGGAGAAGGATAGTCCGGCTAGCAACCTCTTTGGCTTTCTTACCCAAGTACGAGTACGAAGTACTCGGTACGGATAAAGACGTCATGAACAAGTGTTGCGAGTCCTACTGGTAGTGGATCACGTAATATCCTTGGTTCTGCAACGAGGCTTCTCACATTGACACCCTTGAGCAATCGAGGCAAAACAAAAACCGGTCAGCCAACCAACTGCAATAACGGCCAGCGATTCGAGAGCCCAGTGGCGAGACGGGACGAATCACATGGGCGTTGCCGGAGCATCATATCGAACGCTGGTTTCGGTGAAATGAGACGGAGCAAAACAATCTCGGGTGACCAAACAGGCCGCACGGCGGAGGATCTACGACGTAGATTGTGTGTCAACAGGCGGCCGAGAATTGACAGCTAGCTGATTTGCGGGTGGCTGCATCCAAGCCAAGTCGGCAGCCGACGAGTGATGATGCGAATGAAGAATAGGTAGCATGACGGCGCCTGAGTACCTGGGCACTACTGCAGTATACATACGTCCTGCTCCTGAGGTGCCGCATCTACTCCGTACCTCGCGAGCCGTTGAACGCCCCCTGCCTTACCTGAAGCAAGGCGAGGCACCCGCGCGAATTGAGAATCACGACCGGGAACAATGAGGCACGGATCGTACGAAGTACATATCACAAACAATCGACTGTCGCTTTGGTGGGCTCCCCGGCAGAATGTCGTGCTGTTTGCGTTGCGGCCTTGCAGGCGGGAGGAAGCCCCGTGCGTGGCCTGCAGGCTTGTGCCCTTGATCATACCTGGTCTGGAAAAGTCCCTAGACTGGCTACGAGTACGTACTCGTACATTGACGGGGTACCGGATACGAAGTACCTACGGCAAGCAAGCCATCAAGCTTGATGGCGGGCGGCGGACTCGCCATGACGCACCCATCTGGACAATGATCACCGACGTCCGAACAGCAGCGGTTCGACCGGCTCAACGGCTCAAGATACTTTTGCTCACCAAGAGAGCAAGCTTTATTACTCGTACCATCACATTCCCTCGTTCGGAAGGACGGATGGTCTACGGTTTAGCGACGCCGCGTACGAGTCCGAGCACCGTGCACTGTGGCGGTGCTGTCTCAAATCTGCGACTGTAGCGCCGGTTGGCGTGCTGACACAAATCACTCCGTACGGACAAAGCGGCTGTACGAGTAACATGCTGCATTGCCTCGTTGCGGTGACGTCATGTGACTTGTGCATCCCATGCAGCTGAACATTTATATGCAGACGCACCTTCACAGGTCCACTGTGAACAGTCGCCCTTGTGCATGCACGAGCGACGAAGCCTGTGCAGGACGGGCTGCGACGAGCTTGTCTCCCTCGAGTCCGCTCTCTGTTGGCTGGCGTGAGAGCGTCCTTTGAGCACTTGGTATGCGCAAGAGTGCGCGATGCTCAGTCGAATGCTCGGCCGTTGCGTGGTCCGCGGGCAGGCGCCTACTCGTATGTGCACTTCCGGTCTCGTACGGAGTACGGAAGTACTCGTACAGGTACTCGTACTGGTACTCGTACTGTACGTACTCGTAGCGTCCGGGCGCTTATCCGTTTGCACAAGGGAATGGCGACGATTGTGCGCGACCTCGAGTCGCACCGCCGTTTTAGTTTAATTACGGTGGATCCCGCGCATTGGGCCTTTGTACCGGATACACCGACGCCTTGGCTGACGCAGGTACGCCATTGACGAAAACGCGGCCCGCCGGGCCAGCGCCCTACCATGGCGCAGCTCCGGGCTGGGTATCCGGTACCGCGCCTGGACGCATCCGGGCTCCGCAGGTCCGGGTGCGCAGGACCAGCGCACGCAAAAAGCCTCTCTGGCAAGCCTGGGCGGCAGGGCCCGCAAGGTTTGCGCCCGGCGGTACGGCGTGCATGCCTGCTGGTACGAGTACATACCTAGAGGCTGACGCGCAACCATTCCAGCCTGCGCAGGAGACCCCATTGGCCGCAGCGGTGCCGCCGACGGGCCCGACCCCTGCGCCGCCAATGCCTGCCCACCCCGTTGGCTCGCTCCAGGGGTGGGTTGGGACGCCAGCACAGCAGCAAACCAGCAGCGGCAGCGTGTTCGATGGCGTCGCACGCGCCCAGGCTCAGGAACGGCCAGCGTGCGACGTGCCTGCCAGCGCCTCCCGATCCATCCACACCCGCTAAGGGTAATTTCGCTGCCCACCGATCTGCCCCCCATCACTCGCCGGCCGGCCCAGCCCACCCACGCCTCCCCCCCGCAAGCGTCGGGTTGGGTTAGGTGCCTCTCGCGCTCTCGTCCTCTCGTTCTCTGTCCTCTCACCCACTCCCCCAGCGTCCGTCTCCCCCAGCGTCCGTCGCCGTCTCACAACTCGCCCCCTTTCAAACAATCACCTGTCGCTCGTTCCAGTCCCTCCTCCTCTCCGACCGCCCCCACTGCCTTCCCATCCTCGCCATCCATCGCCTCGGGTGACCAGATGCAGAGGCCGCCTTCGCCTTCTCCCTCTCTCGCCGTTTGAGCAGTTCGGTCCACGCGCCCTTCAATCGATTGTTCGTCCCATCGTCCGGGCCACAGTCCGTCGCTGTCGCCATCGACGTAAGCCCCCAACACCACCCCGACGAACCTCCATCACGCACACGTCGCCCTCGAAAGACCACGCTTTGCCGACGACCCGTTATCCTCGCCGCTTCTCTTCTGACTCAACACCTCCCTGGTGGAGTCGCAGCTACTGCATTTCCTCCATTTGACTGCTGTCAACCTCGCCGGCGACAACGACGGCCGCCGACTCGCTGCTTGTGATTCCAACGCACTCGACACTGTCTTTTTTTATACTTTCGCTCCATCGATTTGGTTCAACCAGGAGAACAGAAACGACACCATGAAGACATCAATCATCGCCTTTGCCGCCCTGCTGGCGGCCTCGCACGTCTATGGCGCTTCCGATTCGCCCACCAGGGTCAGCCGCGGTGAACACGGCACCAAGGTCATCCGCCAAGCAAAGGGCGTGCAGAAGCCTTCCACGTTTCCAATTCCAAACGCGCCCACTTCCCACGGCTGTTATGGGTCAGCAGGCAACATGACCCTCCATAAGACCGTCGAGAACATGTCGTCGGGGTCTTGCAACGAGGCATGCAAAGCCGATAACTTCTGGGTGTCGGGTCTGCATGGCCCGCAATGTTTTTGTGGTTATTCCTATCCGTCTGATAAGGATGTGGTTGCGGACAATAACTGCAACTACCCTTGCCCGTCTTACGATCTAGAAGCCTGCGGTGGACTCGGCAAGCCTGGCTTCTGGTCCGTCTTCAACACGGGTGTCAATGTCGAGGCTGTTGCCTATGAGGGATCATCGACGTCTTCGGGTTCTGCCAATCCGACCTCCTCACATTCGGGTGGCCAGTCCTCCGGGCCCGCTGTCGTTACCCAGACGGAGGCGCCGTCGGACCCATCGGATTCCAAGAGCGGCCCCAACACCGCTGGCATTGCGGCTGGTGTTGTTGTCGGAGTGGTCGGTGCTGCAGCAATCGTGGGCGGCATCTTCTTCTTCATGCGGCGGAAGCGCAATGCCGAGATTGAGGAGGAGCACCGCCGAAATGCAGCTGTCAACGCCTTTATCAACGGCTCGAAACCCCCGGGTAGCAGCGGCAGCATTTCCATGACCGACGCCCGCCTTGATCCCGTCCTGGCCCATCGCAGAATGAGCGATGGCAGCATTGCGGACAACGAAGATTACTCGCGCAGGATCCTCAGGGTATGTCTTGTTCCATGGCAACTCTCGCGTAACGGCCCTCCTGACTGACTCGCTTGCGCAGGTCACCAACGCATGAGCCCGACCAACGTCGCCAATGTCACGACCAGCGAAATCTGACAACATATACAATCCCCCTTTCTTCGAAATACCACCACCAACCTCGGGCATTAATGGCGTTATGGGGATGAAGCTCATGTCCATTGGTTGGTCCCCTGACCGATGGTCTGACGGCGTTTACTCCTTTTGTTTTTTTGAGGGCGTAGGGATATATGGTTATTTACCCGGTGGAAACGGCCGAACTCATCGGCCATACGAAAGCACCCTGGCTAATTCCCTACACCGTCCACTCCTTACGTCTCAGTTGAGCTTCAAATTTTGGCTTCGGCGACTCGAGCGGGATGTGTGCGACATTGCGATTGCTCTAACTTTCCCTCCTTCCCTGTTCAATCTGTCACGATGCAGCTCGGCTCAGACGTGGCGACCAGATCCGTACAGACGGTTGCGGACAGTCCAGCCACCTTTTTCTCTCCTGCGATTCGAGATTTGAAGGGGCCACTCTGTGTCTGCAGATGCTCGGCCTCATCGATTCGGGCGGCGAGAGCACATCAAGGTTGGCTAAGCCGGCATTTTGGGATATGAAACCAGACGAGGCGAGGATAAAATGGGACACCACTTGTTGTCGCCAACTTAGCTATTTTATTATTTCACTCCTATTTCTCTTGTCACGCGGAGCGATGGAAAGCCACCTAGGTAGGTAGTGCGGGATGTATGTATGGAGTGCCCATAGTGAAGCAAGCACAGTCATGTCAAACTCTGTCCTCGTTCGCACCTGCCGGTTAAAGTATTATATGTCTAGTGAGTCTTTCAAGGAGCTCAGTGAAGTGCTTCGTCGTAGTGTTGGCCTCACAGGTTGGATTGTTCGGGAAACGACCGCATTGAGTTGGTCCGACCACCCAACGCGGACCCGCGTCCGTAAACTTTCGATGCCAATTGTTTGCCGATGAGGCCGTGGCATTTATTAAGCAAATGGTGGACACCGAGTACAAAAAAGCGCATGCTGTTGAAGGTAACACCATGCAGGATGTATTAGACGGCAGAGTTAAAATACGTCCTGTGGAGCTTCATAAATGCACAATAGACTAAAGACCCAAGATGCTATGTTAAAGATAGAAGTCCAGTATCATGAAGATTTGCCTCCTGGTTTATCGAGGTGTAGGGTGGGCATCAGCTAATGCTACCAGCCAGTTGTCGACGCCCGTCACGTGATAGCAACAACCAGATCTTCACCGAGCGCGACGCGAGGTCGCACAAGGTTACGTGCACCCAGACTCCCTAAGCTCTAAGCGAGGTGCTGATTCGCCATCTCACTGTCACCCGAACCTCTCAAGATCTCGCGTCATGAGCTGAAGCTTAATCACCGTCCTTCCAGAGCCCACAAACCCCCCCATTTGCACCGGGTGTGCACCCGGCACAACCTCCACAATGAGCTTGGTCACAACGCCGCGGATTCGTCGCACTGCGCAGAACACGCAATTCACGTGAGTCAGGGAGCTCAGGCGCCGGAAGTACCGCAAGATTACTGACGGAAACGCCACAGATACAGCCTGTCGCGGCGTATCAACGATGTCCAAACCTATCCCGTCCAGTCTCCCCAGGGAGCCACGATCATGATATACGGCCACGAGAACGGCGTGACCTTGGTGTGGCGGGGCGGCCGACGATTCAAGTCCCCCAAGAAGCAGGCGTCCCCCACAGGGAAGCAGAACGGGACGTCGGAGGCTGCGGTCATGATCATCGACTCGGACGACGACGAGCCGCCCGCGAAATCGCAGTCGACGCGAAAGTTCGAGGACAAGCCACAATTCGAAGATGTTTCCGAGCAGACTCCCTTTCCGGCAATCATACAGACATTGGACTTGACGCTGGGGACGGCTGTGCTGAACGTGGCAGTGATCCCCATGGACTCGTGTACTGCACAAGCTGCCGCGGCCGGTGATGCTCCCATCCTCGCCGAGAAGATGGCATTTGCGGTGTCGTGTGTCACGAGCGACGTCTATGTGATCACCGTGCCACTGACACCGCCATCTCCGGAGAGCAAGGCAAGACCAGAGCTGAGGACTGACCTCTTGGCAGGAAAAGCTGGGTCTGGGGCGTGGGGAGAGACGCTGGTTCTCCTCGGCGGACAGCTGAAGCACAGCGATGGACTCGCCATGAACTTGATCAGACCAAAGTCCGCAGAACAGCAAGCCAAGCCGGCGAGAGCCGTGGTAGCAGCGTGCTCTAGGCAAGCCTCGGGGACCCTTGTACTCTGGGACGTTCCTATGGACCCGGAGGCCAAGCCCGGGCGACCATTGGAGCCATTCCAGACTGAGTATTTGCCGAATCCCCTCACAAGCATTTCATTCAACCCGACACACCCCACGCAACTCCTTACTGTCTTCCCACACCAGGCAGTACGAATATACGACTTCGCCACTTCCTCATTACCCCCTGATCCTGATGCAGCCGGCCCGTTCCCGTCGCAAGGGTCCTGGCTCTTGTCTCTGTACCAACCGTTTGCCAGACCATCGCCATCAAGGAAGCCCATCTTGGATGCCGCGTGGATCTCGCATGGCCGCGCGGTGTTCGCACTCCTGGCAGATGGAATGTGGGGGATATGGGACGTGGACGGGGTCAGTCCTACTTCCTCCGGAGCAGCCATCTCGAACAAGCTCAAGTCTGGTGTCCGAGGTGCGGCTTTGACGGCATTCAGCGTCTCCGGGTACGTGGAGGGGACGGGCTCTCTGCGTAGTGTTGCCACACAAGCAAAGGAAAACCAGACGGGAGAATTCGCACCCATGACACCTCACACGCGCCACCAGGCTGCTGCGTCACTCAGCACCGCCACCACGCTCGACCGCCTCTCGACTGTTCATGGTGGTGTCCGAACCGTCGTCTTGCCCCCGATGGGGAAGTCCTTGCGAGATGAGAGCCTGGTGCTATGGGTCGGAGGCCAAGAGCACGTCTGCGTCGTCCCAGCGGTGTCGAAGTTTTGGGATTCCCAGCTGCGGAAAGGGGCTGGCGGCGGCGTCAACCTGTTCAGCGGAGCGCAGCCGACGAGGATGGTCAAGCTTCTCGACTTGTCAACGGGACTGCTCGGCGAGCGCTGCTGTGGCGCAAGCCTCGTGATGGGCCCGCCGCAGAATGGCGAGCAAGTTGACCAGGACGGCGGTCTCGCAGTCGATGTCCTGATCCAAGGCGAGTCACGGATCGTTGTCGTTCGACAAGGGGAGGGTGGCCCCGGCAAGAAGATTGGCGCGGCGGTTGATGGCCGACGCAGGCGGCTGTTCTCAAAGGGCGAGCGATCGGACGCAATCATCGTCCACGGAAAGCACGGCAGGACAGGCAGTCTGTCGTACAACCTCAGCACCGCCAAGCGTGGTACGCTGAGACTCAAACCACTCCCGAACAGCCAAGAAGACACCACGGGGACAATGAACGGAGCGGATGACACGGCCCAATTGCCAAGGCGTCCCCGCGTGGGCTTTGAGTTCATGAACACGCTGAACGCGGCAGCCGACGCCAGCGCTGACCTGACGCGGGATGTGGAGGCCGAGATGCTGGATATCATGGAGATTGACCATGCGCTGGAGAGCATGGAAGACAGTCGGGGTAGCGGGAGGAAGAAGGTATTATTCGACGAGGACTGAAAAAGGCGGCTGACGTGCCGATTCAGAAGGCCATTTGCCGACCATGACGAAGGCTCCGGCGGATGAATGAATGATGGCCAAGCAAAGGCGGGAACTCGTGGGCCGCGAGCTGCGGGCCCCCTGTGATGTGCGGTGACGCTGGCTGCTCCTGGACCGCACGCGTGGCTGTGGAATCCAGACGACGTAGTTTTCCGCACGGCAAGGTGGAGCGCAAGGCGAGATCCATCCTTGACAGCTCTGTATTCCGAGCGGTACATCGAAGACAAACCCGGCGGCATCTGCAACAGTGACGAGGGGAGGATGGGGGAACTGTTGACGCCATGTGCTGTCCCGGCCCGAGCGACATCCTGCTAGCTTCTGTGCAAACCCGGCTGGTGGTCGGAGGCGCCAGCGTCTCCGACTACGTGCGGAGGGCGGACAGAAGGGGATGCGGCTGCTTGGCTGGGAGGCGGTGACCTCGGGACATTTACCAGGCCAGGGGCCCGTGACTCGGAAGTACGGAGCGCGAAGGACGAGGTCGAAGTAGACGAGTGAAGAATACGAGTATATTCGGACCCTCTTAAGGACGCCGCCCCACGGTGCGCGACGGGGGCGCGTCATGCCTTTTTGGCGCGTCATGCCTTTTTGGCGCGTCATGTCTCGCACCGCCGGCAGCTTCATGCCACCTCCTCTGCTTTCAGCAATCGTGGCCGCGCCCAACCGCCGCCAACCGATCGCGAGGACCCGTGTGCTGGGGACGAGGAAGCAGACGCAGCAGCTGCCAAGATGGGCATCAAGCAGCTCTTCCAGATCATCAAGGAGGAGGCCCCGGACGCGGTCAAGGAGGGCGAGATCAAGAACCACTTTGGTCGCAAGGTCGCCATTGTACGTCGAGGTCCCGGCTCTCTGCCGAGACGGATGCTGACGAGGCCAATCAGGATGCATCCATGAGCATCTACAGCTTCCTCATCGCCGTGCGCTCCGATGGCCAGCAGCTCATGAACGACAGCGGCGAGACGACGTCGCACCTGATGGGCATGTTCTACCGCACGTTGCGCATGGTCGAAAACGGCATCAAGCCCGTCTACGTCTTCGACGGCGCGCCCCCGAAGCTCAAGTCTGGCGAGCTGGCGAAGCGATTCCAGCGCAAGCAGGAGGCCACCGAGGGCCTCGAGGAGGCCAAGGAGACGGGCACGGCCGAGGACGTGGAGAAGTTCTCGCGGCGGACCGTGCGCGTGACGCGCGAGCACAACGCCGAGTGCCAGCGCCTGCTGAAGCTCATGGGCATCCCGTACATTGTCGCACCGACAGAGGCAGAGGCGCAGTGCGCGGTGCTGGCTCGCGCGGGCAAGGTCTATGCGGCGGCGAGCGAGGACATGGACACCTTGTGCTTCAACACGCCCATTCTCTTGCGCCACCTCACCTTTAGCGAGCAGCGCAAGGAGCCCATCCAGGAGATTCGGCTGGACAAGGTCCTGGAGGGACTCAACATGGAGCGCAAGCAGGTATGCTCTCCCTCATCCGGTTCACCCTCCATTTCATCGGCAGCTAACCCTTTGGCGCCTGCAGTTTGTGGACCTCTGCATCCTCCTCGGCTGCGACTATCTCGACCCGGTACCCAAGATAGGACCGACTACGGCGCTGAAGCTCATCCGCGAACACGGCTCCTTGGAAAGGGTCGTCGAGGCCATCGAAAGGGACTCCAAGAAGAAGTTTACGCTGCCGGATGACTGGCCATACAAGGACGCGCGGGACCTGTTCTTCGAGCCCGACGTGCGCAAGGCCGACGACCCGCTGTGCGACTTCAAGTGGGAGAAGCCCGACATGGACGGCCTCGTCACGTTCCTGGTGACGGAGAAAGGCTTCTCCGAAGACCGTGTCCGGAGCGGCGCCGCCCGGCTCGAGAAGAACCTGAAGAGCTCCCAGCAGGCCCGGCTGGAGGGCTTCTTCAAGCCGGTCCCCAAGACGGACGCGGAGAAGGCGGCGCATAAGCGAAAGC
The DNA here is from genome assembly GCA_002901185.1 of Tolypocladium capitatum. Taxonomy (NCBI): domain Eukaryota; kingdom Fungi; phylum Ascomycota; class Sordariomycetes; order Hypocreales; family Ophiocordycipitaceae; genus Tolypocladium; species Tolypocladium capitatum. The sequence continues at coordinate 23,192 of NRSZ01000834.1, forward strand.
TAGACGAGAAGAACGAGGAAAAGAAGAAGAAGCAGAAGCTAGAGAAGAAGGAAAAGGCGGCGGCCAAGGCGAAGCCCCGTGCGGGAGGAGCATAGGCTAGCACCGTGGTCTGCCGGCGGGTGGGTGAGGTCAAGTCAAGGTGGTTTGCGTCTACGGCCGGTGATATTTCGGGTGGGCTCAGGCTCCATGGAACGATGTTGCCTCATTGCGGACGGGTTTTACACGGCTTGGCTTTGGCGGAGGGGCTCGAGGAGTTCTGGGCGCGGCTACCTACTGTGACGGATTGTTTCCTTGCCGCCTTGGAGGCGCGGCTGGTACGGAGGCGGCGCTGTTGTGATGCGGGCGGAAAAGCTGCTCGCGGGCTGCTGCAAAGCCGACGCGACGCAGCCGCGCCGCCTACGCACCAGGCTCATGGTTATCCTATGCAGAGGGGGGATATGGTTATGGAAACCACCCGACTACAATCGTCTCGATCAAGAGACAGGGCACCCTCGGGCTCGGCCGGCTCTGGGCGGCAGCACGGAGAGGTGGCAGAAACGCCGCCGGCTGCCGGGAGGGCTCGAAAACCCCACCGCTACTGCTCCCCATGTCGTAATGGGAGTTGTTGACTAGTATGGAATAGGATAATCGACGGAGGCCAGAAATAAGCTACGGAGCTACCAGGTCATCCAAGGCGCGGCCGGCGCACGCGAGCCTCGAGGCCACCCCGAGGACGTCATGCCCCCGCCGTATTCCTGCATACGGAGCGATCCGAGCCGGGTTCGTCAAGAGAGCAAGGCAAGCCGCGCCGGCGCGGCGGATGACCCGGTGGGCCGCAGCGGGATACGATGGCCAGACGGCGCGGAATCGAACAGGGCCCGGTTCGCCCTCGGGCCCGGCGCGGTGTCGTGGACGAGGCTGCCAGGTCGAGCCCCAGGCGAGGAGCCGGCGTCGCAGGCCCGCAGGCCCGCAGGCGCTGAAGGCGTTGCAGGGCAGGGCAGACCAAGGCGAGGAATAGTCATGTGTGTACTCCGTACGCCCCGAGAGTTGCAGACACGAAATCGGAAGAGAGGGACCCAAGAGATGCTTCTGCCTTGTATGTTTGAACAAGTCGCTGCGTCGGATCGAGCCATTGGCTGGCGGACTCGGGCCGTTTGCCGACAACGACTCTGAGGCTGCGCAACAACATCCGCTACATTCAACGCGCTCAACCAAAAGAGCAACTCCACGGCCTAGTCGTGGTATCATTGGAGAGGTGGAAACAATGTCACGAAGGCTCCTGCTGACGATGCTACGACGCTGTCGGTCTTGGAGCCGACCCATTGCAGTCCCATCACGTTTGCGGGTTTGCGGTCGGTGTACGTTCGGAATCCTTAGCCTAAGTGAGTGTCCTGATGCTACCTAATACATGCCTTTCTCCATCTGCTATTCGAAGCATGAATCGCCGATCATTCATTACGAGATTGCTCTCTTTGGTATCAATATCTAACACCCCCCCGTCCTCAACGCCGGACGCGATAGACGACGCGGCGAAATTCTCGACCAGCTGGTTCGTCCGGGTGCGGGTCAAAGAAATCACCAGGAGCAGGTCTAGGCCGAAATCTTCTCCGCCGTATCTGAGCGTATCCGAGCGTAGGAATAGGGATCGGGTGGCCCGATCTGCTGGCTGCCGCCCGCAGCACGCCCGGAGGATAGTACTCGCGGGTTTGCTGTCGGCCGACCGGTCCATGGACAGCCTTCGAAACGGTCGCCTTGCACAGCGGGCAGCGCGGGGTGATGTTCAGCCACTGGCTAATGCAAGCGTAGTGATAGCATCGATGCTTGCAGGGAAACAAGGTGCAAGGCTCGGCAGCCGGGTCGAGGCAAATGATGCAGTCCTGGCCAGCTTGCTCGGCAGTCGCGTCGAGGCGAACGTCGCAGTCC
>NRSZ01000834.1:33954-54213 GCA_002901185.1 Tolypocladium capitatum
TCCCGTCCCCTCACAGCTGGATGCGCCATGACATACATTGTAAGTCCCCCGAGACACTCTCCGGCCGTCAACAATCACATGCCTCGCCTCCCCGCGCCACCCGTGCAGCCCGCAGACAGACGTGCATTCGGCCTGGCGTCTGGCCCAACCCTTCCGCCTCGCCCTGTGTTTTCCCCCTCCTCAGCACGCCGCTCAGCACGCCGCTCAGCACGTCGTGCCGCGACGGCGTTTGGTCCCAGGTCGCGACCTATCGCCGCTCGTGGCTCGTGCTACTCCAAACACGCATCCCTACTCCCACTCCGACGCTGCACACACCGCCTGGTAAGCTTTGAGCCGTGCCGGTTGAAGTTGTACTCGCTCCTCCTGCCACATGGGGCCGGCATTAATCATATCGCCGGCCGTGTCGCCGACAGAGGCAATGCCCGCTCCTCGCCTGCCCGTCGCTCAGCCCTTCCCCGTCACCGCTTGCGGCCTTGATGAGCCGCGCCACGCCTTCTTGACGACCGCATTCCTGCCCGCCGTTCCCCATCACCCCGTGCCGCTCATGCCGTTGCCGCCCTTCTCTTGTTCCTGTTGATCGCCTGCCGTCGGGCCATGTGCTTGCTTCGCTTGACTCGCAACCCACCTCTTCCACCCTGCCCTCGTCATCATGGGCGGAGACATCTGGCTAATACCCGACCTCCAGCTATGTCTGGCTCACTACTGCGACATCCATGGCCCGACCCCTCTGATGGTCACCGAGGGTCTGCGAAGCCCATGCTCCGTATGCTTTGAGGATCCGGCCTCCGGCCCTGGCCCCCACGCCCAGTCTCCCCAAGATGGCCGCCCACGACCCAACGCACCAACGTCCGCGCCGCAGTCCCAGACCCCTGCCGCTGCCCTCAACGAAGCCCTCCGCGACCTGAACCTCTCCCGAAGCCTCTCCCTTCCGCCGTCGGACCAAGATGCCCAGGCGCAACGGGCACCCCTGCGCCGCTCTGCCACGCCGTCTGGCCCTGCCGCCGGCTCTGCCTCGCCCTTGGAGACGCCTCCCGATAGCCCACGGCCCGTCTTCCAACACCCACGTCGCGATTCCAGCTTCCGCCGAACCTACGACGAAATCGTCACCAAGAAGCAAGGGCCATGTGACAACTGTGCCATGACCCTCCCTCGCCGGCAGCCTGGCGTCAAGGGCGGCAACGATTATGTTACCGACGCACAAGGCCCGACCCTGCGAACCCGCACCCCTATCGAGCGCGTGTTTGGTGCCGCTGGCCAGGCCTCACCCCCGAACTCGCAGTCGTCGAGTGATTCCGACGGCGACCGGGAGGCCACACGGCGCGTACGCAATAGGAGACCGGCGCCGCCAGCCAGCTCCCGAACCACGTCCTGTTCCAGCACCTCGACTTCCTCGGAGCGATCCGCCTATCACTTCCACTACCTCAGCTACACGTCGACCCACGAGCCCCTTCTCGCCGACTCCTTCTCGCTCGTCCGCGCTTCGTGCCTGCGAGCTCTGTCCTTCGAGACGCTTCCGCGAGCCCCTTCGACCTCGACACCGACCTCGTCTCCGCTGCTCAATGGCTCGCCCTCGTTTGTCACGACGCAGAGCCCCGGCTCCGCCGCCACAGGAGGTGCCATATTTTTCGGCGACGCCATGGCAGGCTACACGACGGCCTACATCTTTCGTATTCCCGACCTCCACGCTCGCGGCCACAAGCGCATTTATGCATTCTTGGCCCTGAGCACGCACAAGGAACGGCTTGCCATGAAGACGTTTGCCATGATCTCCGCCGCCTTCCGTGATCTCGCCACTTGGATCCAGCAACTTGCCGAGGCCGAGGCCGAGCGAGCTAGGGAGTCGTCGCCCATTGGCGGTGTCTTGCACAACGGAGGGGGTGTCCCCCAACCGCCGCCATCTGCGTTCGATCCATCTGCGGCCGCGGACCGCGGTGGAAGCAGCTTCCTCACCGGCGGAAGTGGCTTCACCAGGCGCATGGGCGGCCCCGGCGGCACGTCGTCTCTCAAGGCCCGCGGACTCGCCGAGCTGGTGGGCCAGCCCGACTTCTTCATTGAGTTGCACGGGAAGTTTGTGCGGCTTCTTTTGGAAGCCGGCGTCACGCTCAACTCGTAGTTCACGAGCGTCCATGGCTTTACGACGCGTGGTTGTGGCCGTCTCTGTGCCCCTCTTGCCCGTCGCCCGTTCCCGACCCGGGACGATTGCCATTTCGACGCTCGACGTTTATGCACGAGCATAGCGCTGGCGTTCCACCCATGCTTTTTCTTCCTTCCCGGTGGTGTGCCGGGTAATACTAATGTTTTCATGTTTTTCATCTTGGTCTTGTCAGCGACTACTGACTGTTTCGGCCTGCTTGTTTTTGCAAGGTTGTCCATGTACCTCGTACGCTGTTCGTTCGCCTTTGCTTCTTTTCTTGACGAGACCAGCGCCTCGGACTGCCCTCTCAGCTTGTCGACGCAGGGACCGTTGTGCCAGGGAAAAATGGACGGAATAGACGGGGCAACTGCGGAAACGGAAAACGGAACAGGGAACGGGACTACGGAAGAATGGCTCGTCCGTCCGATCCATGGAGCGGGAAAATGGGAAAAGAGAGACTTGGCGTCCTCTGTGTATGGACTTGGAAACTGTGTGTGCTTGAGTCTTGCTGCGCAGTGGCGCAGTCCTCTCTTTTTTCGTTCCTTCTTGGGCTCCTTGATAATACCCCGTCATGTCGAGCGACTTCTCGTTGATGGCAGGGGCAGGCAAAAGAGACGAATCAAAACAACCAAACCAAAGAGTCAAGCATCTGCTGTCTCTCGTGTCGCGCCCGTCTCGATGCGAGTTGGGCTTGTAGTCTCGTGTGACGAAAGCCCCGGACAGGTCGTCGTGGGCTCATTGGAAGTGATTCACAAGACGAGGTAGGTAGGATGAGATCTAACACTACAAGTACAAGATACGTTTGTTTCCTTACGCTGGCCGGTGTCGATATTATCATAACCCCTGGCGCGCGGCGGGTCTATCCGCGACAACTAATCGCTTCCTGCCCCTGCCCTTGGAAGTCCTCGTACGACTTCCCCCTGAGCACAGTTCCCGTCGCCCGAGTTTTTTCCTCACTTGTAAAAGTCGAACTTGTTGTCCTCACTGGTGCCCTTGACCTGGCTCGAGTAGGCATCCTCCAAGTCGCTCTGGATGATGTTATATCTGTTCTTGCGCACGGCGCGCAGGCCAGCCTCCTGCATGATGGCGGCGATGATGGCGCCGGACAGTGGGTCGTTGCGCACGATGAGGCTGTCGAGGTCGACTTCGGGCGCGAGGCTCATCTTGCTGGCGATGGTGGTGAAGATGAGGCGGCGCTCGCGGCGGTCGCGCAGCGAGGGGAACTCGATCTTGCGGTCGAGGCGACCGGGACGGAGGAGGGCCGGGTCGAGGGTGTCGGCGCGGTTGGTGGCCATGATGACCTTGACGTTGGACGTCTGGTCGAAGCCGTCCATCTGGTTGAGCAGCTCGAGCAGGATACGCTGGACTTCGCGGTCGGCGCCCGTCTGGGCGTCGAAACGCTTCGTGGCGATGGCGTCGATCTCGTCGATGAAGATGATGGCGGGCGAGTTTTCGCGGGCCATGCGGAACACGTCGCGGACCATGCGAGGGCCCTCGCCGAGGTACTTTTGCACAAACTCGGAGCCCACGACGCGGATGAAGCTAGCCGTCGTGGAGTTGGCGACGGCCTTGACGAGCATCGTCTTGCCAGTACCGGGTGGCCCGTACAGCAGGACACCACGAGGCGGGTCGATGCCGATCTGCTTGTACAGGTCAAAATGCGTCAGAGGCAGCTCGACGGCCTCGCGGATCTCCTGTTTCTGCATGTCCAAGCCACCGACATCGGCATACGTCACGTCGGGCTTCTCGTCGGCACCGAGCATGGCAATCGACGAGTCAGCCTCGGGAGGGAGGATGTCGACGAGGGCATTGGAATGCCGGTGGAGGGCGACGGAGGAGGAGGGCTTGAGCTTTTCGCGGTCGAGGGTGGAGAGGATGCGGACGACGTAGTTGGAGCCAGTGCTCGATTGAACGATTCCAGTGCTGTTGGAGTAGAGGTTAGAAACCCGGGCGGTGCATGGAGCAGATGGGTATCGCGTTGGCCTTACTTTTGGTCAATAGCCTCCATGAACTGGCCGATGACCAGGGGTACGCTCTGGATGCGCTTGATCTCTTCTTGGGCTCGAACCAACTCGCGCTTCAAACTCCTGAAGCAGGCGTCAGCCCATCACCCCAAGTATCCAATCTGCCCACGGCAAGACGTGAGAGCCTACCTTTGCTCATCTTTGATGTACTCCTCTTGCAGCTGTATATACCTAACAGGGCACCGTCAGCATCGCGTTGGCCGACAAAAGAGAGCTTCCAGGAAGAGCAGGAAGAGCGGGTGCATACTCCAACTGCCTCTGCAGCTTCTTAAGCGAGGCATAGTCGTCGCCGCCGTCGATGGGCAGGCCCTCAAAGCTGTCGATGGTCGGGATCGTGGAGGGAGCGGCCCTCTTGTGCAGCGGCACGTGGTTGGCCGGGTTCTCGACAGCAATGTCGCCCATTTTGAGGCGGCGCGCAGTTGGCGGTGGTCGCGTCCTCTTGTGTTCTCTTCCCTTCGTGCATGCAACGTCGTCGCCGTTTGCGATGCTCTCAACGGTGCGGCGTTTCGTGGTGATGATGACGATGGGCGCCGGCGCAAAGCTCACGGCCAGGCGTCCACGACAACGTCGCCTGGTTGCCTCGCGTCCAGCGGCTTAGTCAGGCGGGCGGGCGTGCACGTGACCAGACCCCGAGACGCGGCGCCGCACCCTCCTGTTCCGGACCTCTGACAGGGTGGTGAGACCCACCCCCGACTGGCCGGTGAGTCGGTTCCTACAGCGGGCATTGTAGCGCTGCGGCGCCAGGCACCGTACCCATGGCAGGTACCTGCCTTTGGTGACTTATCGGGGCCTCGGACGGCTTGGGGGATGTCTTGTCTCCTGGGCCACGGCGTCGTCGGCGGAAGTGCAGGGAACGGCGGCGACGGCTCAGCAGTGTCATCCGGGGAGGCACGGGTTTTATTCAGGCAGAGGCACGGGGCGCGCGCGGCTCGGTGGGAGCTGCGGCGATGGGACCTGGGGCCATGGAACGGGGGCCATGGCCATTTAGCGTGCGTCACACCCACTCGCTGTCATGGATGCATCACCTCCCCTCCGTTCACCGGAACTGGAACCCGTGCCGAGCCACTTGTGCCTCCTCCACCTCCCAGTAACCTTAATGATTCATCTTCGGCATCTCCTCCTGAACGCACGTCGGACGGCACAGCGGCTCGCCTCGCCTCGCCTTATCGGCACCCTCATGCTCATCCCCTCCGTCTGCTTCCACCAGAGTGTGACTGCGCGTGCGTGTCCATACGTCCCTACCTACCTACCTAGGTAGCCAGCCTCCTCCTCGTCCTCCTCCCCCGCTCTCCGACGAGGCGCCTCCTACCCACCGAGATACCGGCCCTCCCGACTCTCCTCTGGCTCGCTGCTACGTCGCCTTCTTCTCCTTCCTCTCCGCCGCAGCCATGTCGTCGTCCATCATCATCCCCACCGGCAGATCGGCGGTGACGGCGGCAGCGGCCGGCTACCACCACTCCTCCAAGGCCGTCGACAGTTCCTCTGGCAGCTCCTACTCGAGCTCGCCCTCGCCCTCGTCGCCCTCGTCGACGCCCAATACCAAGATGCTGCACGCGCGGCGTCCTAGCCTTTTGAGTACGATCCCCCATCCGTCGGGTCTCACCGCTGTCGGTGCCTGGTGCTGGTCAAATGCTCGTGGTCCCGCTGGCAGTGTGCCCGTTCTTGGCCGGCCCTGAACGACACCAAGGCGGCTGCGTGCACATGTATGCTGACTGACATGATAGGCACGGCCATCTCCAAGCAAGAATCCACCGTCATCAACATCGGCGACCCTGATGGCCCCCCCCGGCTGGTAATTACGCCGTCCCCGTGGTTTGGGTTGGGTCCCCGTGCTGACGGGCCTGCCCCTAGATTTCCTATCTTTCCTCGAGCCAGGGCTTCGTCTGGAACCCAGGTGGGTCCCCTCGCATGTCGTTTTATCCCTTGCTTGGCTCTACAGCGGCTCTACAGCGGCTCTACGGCGGCTGACTCGTTGCACCCAGAGATCTTCCTGCCCTCCTACGTCGACTGCGACTACGAACCGCTCGAGAACCAATGTGAACCGGTACACGAAATCGTCCTCAGCGACGAGGAGACCAGGGCGATGCTGCCACAATAAGCCGGCACCCTCGTCCGCCATGACGAGATGCGTCCCGGACCGGACCGCAAGTCAGACACGTTCTTCTCGCGAAACGCTCGGCGCTAGAGATGGTCTTACTTTCTTTCCTCCCTTTTCATCTCTTGACATCTTTCCCTCACTTGTACTTGAAACGGCGTTTGGCCTGTGTTGTTGGTTCTCGTTCGGGCAAGGAGTTCCAGTGAATCCCTAGGGACTGTTTTCTTGTGCCGACGGAGGAGGAGCCTGGGCACGGCGCGGTATGGACATGGACTCTACTTGGGACAACGGCTCGTTTGGACCGCGCCTTTGGCAAGGCGCACGAGATTGGGGGCAGTACGATTACGACTTGTGACGCCGAATGGGCAGCGCGCGGGCGGCAGTGATTCTTGGTGGGCGGATCGTCAGATGCCGGCAGTTTTGGGAGTTTCCCCGGTATGGTAGAATGATTTTATGTTTCTAGGTCGACACGTGCCCGGGCCTTTGGCTGACGGCGTTGCCGGCGTTGTATCTACATAGTTATCCACGGGTCCCCTCTTGAGCCGCTTTCGGGGCGCCCCTCTGTACAAAGCACCTGTAAGTCTGCCTCCTGGTTGGCACCGCAGAAGAGGGGACCCGAGGCAGACCGCAAACAGCGGCAAATGTTCCACGTCGCTCATCCCAAGACGTCGGGCCGCAACGTACGAGCAGCATGGGTTGCCAACCTCGCAAGGATGAAACGCGTGGCCCATCTCCAGTCTCGACGAATTTGCATCCAGGGCAGCTGCCAGGTAAACCACGCGCCGTGACGAAGCCCAGACAAGACATTGGAGCCTCGCGGACATCACTCAGCCACCTGCCTCCCGGCGCGTCCCCCAGTGTAGATGTGAATACTTGATCCGAAGCCTTGCAGGCGAGTGAGCATGTCTTGGTATCTTGAAATAGCCGCCGGTTATCGCCATACAACCCCCGCCGCCTTGATGCCATTGGAATTACAGTCCCGGAGCATTGTACTTTCCCTTCATAGCGCCGTCTCGGACCATGTCTTCTAGGTCCACAGCCGCACCGTTCCGCTTTTTATTCATGTCCTTTGCCGCTGCCGTCGTTTGCACGATTGTCTTGAGGCGTTCCCTCTTGCGCTCCGCATCCGCCTCGGACCCCTCCGCCTCTGTGCGACACCTGCGAATATCCCGATTGCGAAGGACGCACGGCTTATCGAGCACGTCTCGGCGGAACTAGAGCCTCTTCTGCCAGAGTGCCGGCTCTTGCGTTATGTTCTTCAAGTTGGCCATCTCCTCAATCCTGGTTTGCTTTTCGTCCCTGAATATAGATGGTGCCCCCTTGTGTCGACCACGGAGCCAAGATCAATCTCTTGGTATAGTATAGTCGGTATAGAAACCAGGGCCTCGATGCATGCTCCGCTACTATCATCCAGGTTCTCATAAAAGAAAAAAGCCTTGTCCTAAAATTATAGCGTTAGTGAGCCGCATGTGCTGCGCTGTGGCGCATCTGCCTTCGAAGCCGGCATGCTGCTCTAGATAGTGGATCTCAACTGGGCAGCAGGCAGCAGGCATTAAGCGTCGGCGACAGATGGAAGCAGTATCGGGGGTAGAGTTCGGGGTGGGATGCGCCGCCCATGGCATGACCGCGCCTGGAGATTGGTCCGTGACGCCCGCAACGGCGCGAGACACGTTGGTGAGATGGGTGAGATGTGATCATGTGGTTGCGCAGGTCGATTTTTGCTGCGCGATGCTTCTCGTGCTTCGTAGTTCCGACAGAGCACGGTGCGCTACCCTACGCTACCCCACACTTGCAGGGGTCTCTGTCTACCAGGTACCTATTATTAGGCCTGCAACCCCCAGCCTTCGAAGCCGCCACGGCTTGTGGGTCCCCTCTCGCCCCACGGCTAGCGTAGTACGTAGTACTTTGATTGTTGTGATAAACTAGTGTGGCGATTTGTACCAAGGAGGATTGCTGGTACGTCCATCACAGGCCGATGCTCTAGTTCAAAGAAGTATCGTTGGTGCTCTGGCATCTGATTGGGTTTTGGCCCTCTTATTTTTGACCCACAAGCCGTAGAGGCTTCGAAGGGATCATCCGCTGCTCGCAGCTGCAGCAATGCCCGAACCCCAAGTACACGCAGCAGGCACCGGCGAGGGAGGTGCTGCTGGGACGGCGCCCAGGTACGCGTTCGCGGTTGGGCCCTCTCGTGTCGAGGGCTTCTGCGCGAGCGAGTTGGGTCCTGTTGGCTCAGCTTCGCCGGGGTGCATTGACGTAACCTCCAATTGGCAGATAAGATACGGAGTACTCCGTCGAGGGTGCTGGAACCCATTGGTGGTGGGGTCCGGAGGCGTGCCAGTGTTCATCCATCACTGGTTTCCTCTCGACTCTCCGCAGCTTGTCCTTCGTAGCTAGTCACGATAGCAAGGCGGCTTCGCGGCCATGGCGCGACGGAACGGACAGCGCCGGCCACGCCGTGGGGCTTGCGGTGCGGGTGCTCCGAGGTTCGGCTTACTTGGTGGTCCGCTTGTTCACCCATGATGCCCAGCCCAATCCCGAAAACAAGGCTCGTCTGCATCAACCTCGAACCCGCCGCTACGTCGTCTTCCGCAGCCTGGGGCACGGGCGCGTCAAGCCGATGGTGCATGCGAGCAGTCCGGGTGGCCGAGGCCGCCCCGCCAACCCTAACCCTGGAGTAAACATCCCCCCCCACCGATCCACGGCGCGCGCGCTTCACCCTCTGCAATCACCCGCAATGCCAACCCCGTGACGGCGGGAGCAGCAGCCATGGACTCCGAATCCGTCGTCTCCCAGGTCCAGCGCAAGATCGAGCTCCAGTCGCCCGAGGACCTCGCCTACCTCGTCGCCAACGTGCGCACCGCCGCCGCCGCGCGCCTCGACGAGGCCTTTCCGCACGTCGAGGGCCACGACGGCCGCGAGGACGAGCTGCGCACGCGCATCGAGGCGCTCGTGAACCAGGTACATGCTCCCGTTTGCCTCGCTGGGCCCCGTTCTTCCGCATAGGATGCTGACAGGGCCCGCCCGATCGCCGCAGTACATCGACAGGACGTTCGCCCTCGCCGCCCCTAACCTCTCCATCAACGGCCTCCCCGTCTCCGGCGCCCACATCCGCTCGTCCTCGTCCGCCGAAGAGCCTGCGTACGAGCCCTTCGACGCGCGCAAGCGCATCCGCATCGCCGAGCTCGTCACCGCCGAGGAGAAGCTGCTCGAGGACGTCGCCGCGCTCAAGCGCTCCATCCCCGCCGCCGCCGCCGCCGCCCACGCCGCCCGCCTGCGCGACGCCATGCAGCGCGACGAGGACGCCCTCCAGCAGCGCGTCGCGCGTGTCACGGCCGCGGCCGGCGACGGCGACGATGCCGCGAAGCTGGGCGGTGTCGCGCCGCTGGACAGGCAGGACGGCGTCGAGGCGGGCTTTCGTGCTGCCGTCGACGCGCTGGGCAGGCTGAAGAGGGACATGCCCGCCATCGTGGCCAAGATGGAACGCGCGAGGGTCGCGGGCGAGTACGTCGTCACCGAGGGGAGGTGAGGGACCGCCTTCACTCGTCTCTGGTTGCGAGTGAACATTACGACTGCAAACATTCATCAACGGAGTTTTGGCGTCTGGGCCAGGCGGGCAAGGAATACGTCATGGGCATCGATACCCACAAACACACACGAGTCGCCGCTGAGATGGCGTCAGACGTGGAAATCCATGCCTCTTTGTTTTGATCTCGCACTCCCAGTGAGTTGACTGCGAACATCTCACGCCCACGACTACTGCAGCCCACGACTACTGCAGTGTATTTATTATCAAGGCTTCCAACCTCATCCCGTACATCCTCGCCAGAGAGAGCCTGGTGAGTGTGATGGGCACGCGGTCCACGAGAAAGGCCCGGGCCTCGATGACAGCTGCGCGGCCGTGAAGCTATAGGCCCGGTTAACCCCCTCAGCGATACCCGTTGCTGTTCCCGGAAAGATGCTCCGCAAAGCGTCTTTGCAGCCTCGCCCCTGAGAATGTGTGTATGAGCCTCGAGCGACGGAGGGAAATAAAAGGAACGAGCGGGAACGAACGGGAACATGTGGGCGAGCAGTGGGAACAAGGAGCAAGCAATCCTGGTAATTACCACCAATTACCACCAATTACCTGATCAGCGATTTCAAGTAGCATGGCAACTCCCCTACCTATAGCTCTCTAGCCGTCGAAGCCGGCGGGGGACAGTATTCAGGAAACAGACCATATTTCAATGAAACAAGACGATCATGGGCCGACATGGAAATAGTAAAATGAAGTGGGTTTCCCTTGATTCACCTAAACCTCCTAATAAAAATAGCACCCAACCAATAATATCATCCAAACATGGCTACCAAGACTTGAGCTGCACGCGTGAGATATATTAAACGAAGAACAGACGTCATGTTCTACTGCGGTTCGCAAGGTTTCTAAAAACTCGGATGCCACGTCTCTCTACTCCCTGCGCGCCGCTCTCTAACCACCCAGCATGTTTTCGTTCTCCCCTTCTTTTTGGTATTGCAATTAAAACTTCGGCTCCTGCCCCAGGCCTGCAATCAGACAGCCAAGCCATCTAACGATGATTCCAGTACTGGTCGATTTCCTCACGCGACGGCAGTCTGCTTGGCCTTTTCCTCTTCCTTCTCCGGGACGGGGGCCGGCTCGACGGCCGGCTCGACAGCCGGCTCGACGGCCGTGGTGACCGCAGGCGTCTCAATCTCGGAGCCCTTGTTCTCGATGGTTTTGCCGTCCTTCTCCTCCGCCTTTTTCTCCCACTTGGCGGGCTTGGCCCACTCGGCTTCGTGCCACGGACCGGCGTCGCTGTTCTCGCAGGTGCCTTCGCACTCGCAGGTGCCGCCAAACGCCTTGGGCAGGCTCTCGGCAGGAACCTGCTTGAGGAGCTCGCTCTGGTAACCGGAGCCCAGGATGTTGATCTTGGCGACGGTGACGGGGTCGAGCCAGCCCTTGACGACGCTCCACACGGTGGAGAAGCCCCAGGGAGCGTTGATGAGGTACAGCTTGCCCAGGCGCTCGGGGTAGTAGTTCTGCGAGATGACAGAAGCCTGGCGGACGTACGAGTACACCTGGGGCACCTTGGTGAGGGTCACGCCCTTGAGGTCCATGATGGTGCAGCACGTCTCGAGCAGCTTGCCAGCTTTGCGGGAGCAGGCGGGGAGGCGAGGGTCCGCGAGGCGCTCGTACTCGACGGCGAGGTTGGTGAGCATGCGCTCGGCCGTGGTGATCTTGTACATGGCCGTCAGGTCGATGCCGCCGAGGGTCTCGATGTAGATGGGACGTCCATCCTGTGAGTGAGCGGGCGAGCGTCAGCGTCATGCAGTCATATAGCCTCGAGAGCCGCCTTTCCGGTTTTTCCGAGCGTCAAATCTCACCTTGTCGGTCTTGTGGTAGAACTGCTTGTAGTATTGGCCGATCTCGGGCTTCTCGGGGTAGTCCCAGATGGGCACCGTCTCGTCAAGTTTGGTATCCTTGCGCCACTTCTCGCAGTCGACGAACCTGGTTGCAGTCAGTCAGCATTTCGGCCGGAAACCCAGCGACAACCGGTTCCACCAGCTTACATTTGCTTGGAGAGATTAACATCGAACTTGCGCGCTCGCAGGAACCGCAGCTACAGCGCGAAGCGTTAGCCTTCGCCGTTCTGGCGTTGTTGCCCAAAAGTCTCCGTCGCCAGGGCTTCCGTACCATGGTCAGCGTGTCCAGCCGGTCCGTATATCCCTCAGCCTCGAGCATCATCCGCAGCTGGTGGACCTGGGCAACCTGCAGCTCCGTCAGGTGGCCGGCGTGGCCATCCTGAGGCTCAGCCGCCGTGTGCGGGAAGTCATAGTCGTCGTACTTGGGGTCCAGATCCATGACGATGGATCCTGGCGGGGTAAAGGGGGCTGGAAAGCAGGACTGAAGCACGAACGAGGAGAGGAGACAACAGGAGAGAGCAAGGGAGGAAGAGGAAGACAGGAGGAGGAAGAGAGGTTGAAGCGGAAAGGAGAAAGGCAAGGTCTCAGCAATTTATTCGGAGACTGGAGGAAGTGGAAAGAAGAGCAAAACGAAGGGTGGTCCCCCTTCGCTCTATGCAATTTAGCGGCAACCTGCAGGGCGTTTGTTTGTCTGACGCGCTGGACATGCTGGCTCTCCTCAACCCGGTCTAGCGGCCCAAGCCAAGCCTCATTTAATATCTAGGGTCACTCACGTGCAGCGTCACATGGCGATAAGATCTGGAGCTCAGTGGCCTCACCCCGGCTCCGCTTCTGGGGACGAGATTCTCGTCTCTCCTCGGCGACAGCTGCCCCGTCGACCAACGAAGCGATAATTCCGCCGCCATACATGGCCACCGACTCCGGCTCGCCATGAGGACTTCCCCGCAGAGGATCCCCCTCGTCAATGTCTCACGCCATATCCACAGCTCGGTGACGAGTCGCCGGCCGCGGCGGTCCTTCCACCTCACCACGCCCGCCAGCCTCCCGCGGAAGCGCCACTTCTTCACCTCCAACCCCTTCCTCTCAAGCGCCGACGGCTCCCAATCTGCCTCGGACGCTTTGAAACTTGAGCAGTCCGCGGCAGCCCTGCCCTCGGCGAAGCGGAAGCCCACGCGCGCGACGACGGCCAAGAACTCGCTCCGCCGCGTCGCCATCATTGCCCAGCAGCCGAAGCGCGGGGCTGATGGCAACCCCAATGCGGGTGGTGCAGACGTCGACCAGTCGACGACGATAAGCGCCACGTGTATCGCCGAGTCGTTCAACATGCCACTGGTCCTGGAGATTTTGCAGTCCCACGGCTTCGCCATCGATCCGGACGGGACAGGCTTCGATGCCAGCGAGGTGGTGCACGCAAAGGGTGTCAACGGTGGCGATATCTTCGTCTTCCCTTCAGGGACCATTGTGACATGGTCGTTGCCCCCGGACATCGTCACCAAGCAAATACTGAGGGCAGCCGAAGAAGCCCACTCGCAGGAGCTGCGCGAGGTGGAGGACCTGGACTTCATCGCTGACACGTCCAAGGCGGAGAGCACCATGAAGGGCGACATGGTGGTTCTGGGGACCCGTAGGGAACACAAGGACGGCGACAAGCTGGACACGACGCTCGCCAAAATCGCCTTTTCGTCTGGCCTTGCCCGAAGCACCAAGCTGGCCGTCCTCGAGAGCGCCCTCACGTCTTACTTTGAGAGCACCCGCAACATCCCCGCCCTCCTCTCCCAGGGCGCCGGCGTGCCCCTCGGCCGCAAGTTCATCCTCCAAAAGACGGGCGAGCTCCTTAGCCTCCGCGCGCGCCTGAACCACTACTCGGAGCTCACCGACTCCCTGCCCGACATCTTCTGGGACAGCCGCTCGGAGCTGGGCCTCGAGGGCTACTACGACCAGGTCGGCCGCGCGCTCGACGTCAACGTGCGCATCCGCACGCTCAACCAGAAGATGGACTACGCGCAGGAGATTTCCACGGTCCTACGCGAGATGTCGAGCGAGCAGCACGGCACCCGCCTCGAGCTCATCATCATCCTCCTCATCGCCGTCGAGGTGGTGTTTGAGCTGCGCAGGATCGTCCTCGAGTGGGTGCAGGAGAAAGAGGCGGCCAAGGAGCTGCTCCAGGCGGCGTAGACGAGCAAGCAGCCTTGCTGTGTGTCATGTGCTGGGTGGGTGCCTCTGCCCTGGCACAACGGCGTTTGTCGTGCGGTAGGCTTGTTTCACTAGGATTTTGCGTAGCCTGCTTGTAAATGTTGCTAAACGATACCCATCTCTGCTACAACACGTCTGGATGCTCCATTGCGTGCCAGTCTACGGTGTATTACCTCAAGTCCAAGATCCAGCGTCGCAGCCGGCCGCTCCTCTCGCGGTCTCGGGGGGCCCATCGTACGGTATTGAAGGCAGCTCGTCCAAAGTTCGCTTCACAGGCGCGGGCACAATTAGCTTGAGACGGAAAACATGGTTTCCCATTACTTGCTCAGACAAAAGCCAGCTACCTCACCAGCTCTAGCAAACCCCGCTCCCCAGAGACACAATGCCCCGGTCCAAAGCCAGAGTCCCCAGCCAAGTTCAAAAGCTATCCAGCTCCATCCAGCGTTCCGTCTCAAAAAAAGTTTTTTTTTGGTTTTTCATCGCTTCACGTCCCTTTGCCGTCTTCTTCCAGCCAACCGCGGCGTCCCGGGCTGTTCGTCGGCGTTTTGCTTGACAAGAAATAGGCAGTCTCCGAAAACATAAATCGAGTGCCAAAACCCGTCGAGGCCCCGTCGGCAAAGCCCTGGAGAGCCCAGTCGTCAGAAGTAGAAAGGCAGATAAGACACGACACCCTCCCAAAACGCGTCTAGGAGGCGTCCCACCCCGGCCCCCCCAACTGGCCCATTCGTGCAACGTGGTGATATCATCCGTGGTATCGTCATACCCGCGGTCTGTTCCGTAAAAAAATCGCTAGCAGCCTCCGCCTACAGGCGAGGTGCTCGGCCCGCCTTGGAATGCAATAGCCACGCCAATCCCCCTGGTAGCGAAATCGCTTGTGTGTCATGACACGTAGCCGTGGCCCCTTTCATGCCCGAGGGTGTTCGACCCTCTCTCCTCTCTCTTTCGCCCGTCCCCCTGAGAGTCTGTAGAGCAGGCACAAACAACCAAGACCCAACAGGGGTACGGTACAAGTCAACAACCGTCCGCGCCGACGCCCTCAGAGGGAAGGGTAGGGTCAAGACGAAAAAATATAGAAAGAGAAAATAGAAACCGCGAGGCCGTCGGCTAAAGACACAATACCGTCGTGTCCGCTCGCGTGTTGGCAGGATGTTCCTCATTGGACCCAAATGGGGCGATGGTAGTCGTCCATAATAGCAAGCAATTCCGGTTCGCCGTTCCGCCGATTCGCCAAAACTGTGCGAATAATGTACAATCCAACAGTAAATCAACATCAGCTCCTCTCTTAACAAGAAAAGCATTATGTCAAGCTCCGAACGCCTCTCCGCCTTCGTCGCCACCCACCGTTACTTCGTGAGGGGAGAGATGAATTAGGACTGGGCGTCACGGGGCGGGCCGCGGCCACGACCGCCCCCGCCGCCACCGCCGCCCCCGCGGCCACGATAACCGCCACGACCGCGTCCGCGTCCGCGTCCGCCGTTGTAGCCATTGTGCTGGCCGTTCTGGCTTTGCCAGTTGCCCTGAGCTTGGGCTTGGATAAGAGCCTGCTGAGGCAGCATCGGAGTGGGCTGCTGTGCGTTGTTGGGAAGATTAGAGATGGGACGAGGGATGGACTCAGGGTTCTCGTAGACGTAGAGGCTCTTATCGATGCTCGGCGGGATCGGCTGGATTTCGGTTCCAAGATCCCGCTCGATGTTGTAGAGGTTGAAGCGGTCATCCCAGTTGATCAGGTTAATGGCCAGACCAAGATGGCCGTAGCGGCCAGATCGACCGATTCGGTGAAGGTAGGTTTCGGCATTCTTGGGGAAGTCAAAGTTGATGACGACATTGACGGCCTGGATATCGATGCCGCGGGTGAGGAGGTCGGAGCACACGAGGTTTCGGCAGACACCGTTGCGGAAGTCGTGGAAGACGCGGTTGCGGGCTTGCTGTTGCATTCTGGCGTGGCTGTAGAAGCAGGAATAACCCAGCTCGGTGATCTTCTTGGCGAGTAGCTCGACGCGGTTGGTTGAGTTGCAAAAGATGATGGACTGATTGATTTGGAGCTTGGAGAAGAGGGTGTTGAGGCAGTGGACCTTTTGCTTCTCTTCGACGAAGGCGTAGTATTGGGTGATGCCGCGCAGGGTGAGCTCGTCCATGAGGTTAATCTCATAGGGGCTTACCATGTTTCGGTCGGAGAAGTCCTTGACGGAGATGGGAAAGGTGGCGGAGAAGAGCATGACCTGGCGGTCCTTGGGGTGGAACTGCAGCAGCTGCTCAATGACGGGGGTAAATTCAATAGACAGAAGTTTGTCGGCTTCGTCCATGATGAACATGGGGCACTCGCTCAGGTCGGCAACATTCTTTCCTGCCAGATCGAGGATTCTACCCGGGGTCCCGACCACAATATGGACCGGATCCTGCAGCCGCAGAATATCATCACGCAGGCCGGTGCCGCCCGTAGTGACCATGACGTTGACGCCGAGGTGCTTACCGAGGGTCTTGCAGACCTGTGACGTCTGCATGGCAAGCTCGCGTGTGGGGACCAGGATGAGGCACTGAATCTTGGACACCTTGGGGTTGATGCGCTCCAGGATGGGAATGACGAAAGCGGCCGTCTTGCCTGTGCCGTTCTTTGCTCTAGCAAGGATATCCCGGCCAGTCAGGGCGACGGGGATAGCTTCTTCTTGGATGGGGGAGGGCTTCTCGAAACCAGCTTCGAAGATACCCATGAGCAGATCTCGCTTCAGGGCAAAGTTTTCGAACTCGAGGCCTTTCGTTTTCGTAACATCCTAGACGTGACGCAGTCTCTTAGCAAACAGCACGAAGCGAAAGCAGAGGAACAAAGGCATCAACACACCTCTGTTTGTTGCCGGTTGTCCTTGGCGGGGACGTTCAGGGACTTCTTCCAGTCGTCATTCTGGGCGGGGATTCCATCGCTGCGACGTCGGTCAGTAAGCTCTCTCCTCGAGCAAACGGCAGTGGGGAAACGGACCTGAGCTGGGCGTTTCTCAGCTTATCTACCAGCTGGTCCGACATGGTTGTGTCGCTGTTTTACCGTCCACAGAACTACCTGGCCAGAGGCGACTGTCGTGATGTGCAAAACTGCCCGCGGTGAGCGTTTTCAACCACGGAAAGAGCAGGTGGACTGAGAGTGGTGTGGTGGTGCTTTTCTTTTTTCTCGCCGTTCGGGGGAGAGAGTCAACGAGGCGGCCCGGCGTCGGGTTCGTCAGAGCGTGCGTGTGCGTTTGCTGCAGAGTCCGCGGATGGCGTGCGGCGCGTGGGTGCCTGGGGCCGTGGGAGGAGGTTTGAGGGTGTTTGTGAGTGTGGACGTTGAAGGGATTGAATGGAGGCGAGGGTGGTGATGGATGTGCGGCTCGCAGCGCAAGCCGGTGTTTCGGGGCGGTCACGTGACCGCGGGGTTACTTGGCAGCTTGTCCCCTGCTCTCATATCTTGAATACGAGTACGAAGTATTACGGAGTAATCTTGAACAGACGAATCACGCCGCACAGTCTGTTTTATTAGTCTGTTCGAGACTGTTCCATTCCTTTGTCTCGTTATTCTATCGCAAGTCCCCCAGCCTTGGGAATCAATAAAACAAATGGGAAATGGTTGTTCAAAAGATACCCTGGGTACTCGTACAAGGACGAAAGCAAAGCCCTTTAATCCTCCCTCCTACAGCTTCATGCCCATGGCCTTGGCCACCCTCAGACTCTGTCTTATGCTCAGGTCCAGCATAATCTCCTCGCTGCCCCCAGGGATGGCATATGCCCTGACGTCGCGGTACAGCCTCTCCACCTTGCCGCCCTGGCCGCCGCGCGAGTAGCTCAGGCCGCCAAAGATCTGGCTCGCCTCGCGGGCGCAAAACTCAAACGTCAGCGTCGACTGCGCCTTGAGGGAGGCAATGGGCCCGCCGAGCCGCAGCATGGCCTCGGTCTCGCCCATCTTCTCGCACTGGTAGACGAGACTCTCGAGCCAGTTGTACGAGGCCTCGATCTGCCGCGCCATGTGCGCCAGCTTCATGCGTATGACGGGGTGCTCCATGAGCTTCTTGCCAAAGGTGCGGCGCTTGTTGGCGTACTTGACGGACTCCTCGTAGCAGCAGCGCGAGAAGCGCAGGCACTGGATAATGATGCCAATGCGCTCGTGGTTGAAGTTGGTCATGATGACGCGGAAGCCCTGGTCCTGCTTGCCCAACAAGTTCTCCACGGGAACCTTGACGTCCTCGAAGGTGATGTAGGTAGTGCCCGACGACCACACGCCCTGGCAGTCCATGCGGCGCGTGCTGACGCCCTCGCCGCGCTCAATGAGCAGCAGGCTGACGCCGTTCATGCCGGGGCCGCCGGTGCGGACGGCGGTGGTGAAGTAGTCGGACCAGATGCCGTTGGTGATCCATTTCTTCTCGCCGTTGACGATGAAGTGCTTGCCATCCTCGCTCAGCTTGGCCTCGCACGTCAGGTTGGCGACGTCGCTGCCAGCGTCAGGCTCCGTGATGGCCAGGCAGACGCGCTTGTCGCCGCTCAGGATGCCGGGGATGATGCGGTCCTTGAGGGCCGGAGTGCCGAACTTCATTATGGGCGGGCAGCCGATGCCGAAGCCGCCGATGACGTTCCACACGAAGCCACCGGCGCCGGTGCGCGCCAGTTCATCCGTCAGCAGCATCTCGTGGAAGAGATCCCACTTCTCGGGCGCCACCGACTTGACGCCCGCCGAATACTCGGTCGGGAACTTCACACCCAGCAGGCCGGCCAGGTACCCGCGGCGCCCCATCTCCTTGTAGATCTCCTCGGGAACGCGCTTGGCCTCGTCCCACTCGGTGACGTTGGGCTCGATCTCGGTCTCCACCCACTCGCGGATCTCGGCGCGCAGGGCAGCGTGCGTCTCGTTGAAGTAGGGGGAGTGGAACTGCAGAACCCTGGTTAGCTCGCGATCTCTCCAACACGGGGAACAAGACGAGGTGGCGAAACGGTAAAACTCACGCCCTGGTACCACGCGGGGTCGGCAAACGGAATCTGGTGGCCAAATGGTTCCAGGGGCGCGTCGTTGCCGTTATGGTTCGCCGACTCCTTCTCGGCAGCCGAGACGGCGGGTGCACTAGGCGCAGGCTCGGCTTTGGGCTTGGGCTCAGGCTTGGGCTTTGGCTTGGTGTCGAGCGAGCCGACCTGCAGCCGGGACTGGTACCTTTTTAGGATGGCCTCGTTGTGGTATTTCCAGAACTGCTTGGAGGCATCCTTGCCGGCCACGCGCTGGAGGATCTTCTTGCCGCCTGTTGCGGGTCAGCACACCGACAACTCTCTGCAAGTGCCTGCCTAGGTGGTTTTGCAGGCCCCGGTGCCACAGAGACTCCGGAAGCGAGAGTGCTTCACATACCCGGGTGGTCATCCTGGAACTTGGTCACGTCGTAGACGTCGCCATCGACGATAATGTACAAGCTGTCCGGCTTGTTGTGCGACGCAACGTCGCTGGTGGTGAAGGTCTTGGACATGGTGACGTACGGCTGGCAGCGCCACAAGGGGAGGGCTTGTAGCGGGAAGTAAAGAATGGCAAAGGTTCAAGTTTGCAAGCGTTGGACCCGTCCCGATGTCACTTAAATCCAGTCGGCAATGGGGGACAATCACATGCCATGCATCCGGTAGCGAGTCGGTTAGCCGCACCAAAGACAGAGCACACCTGCGGATCCCCCCCGCAGAACGTGGAGGGCGCCGCTTCTTGCCTTCTAGTGGTTCAATTCAGTGGTCATGCGGCTCAGTCCATCGGCCGTGTCATGCGCGGGCCAAACGCTTGCGCCTCTGCAGGGCTGTCAACTTTCTGGCGTTGCATGTGAAATGTTTGCTGTGCTGATGTCATGGATCCCAATGCGGGGCCAAGCCGAGGCTCGGCACCACTCGGATGCCCCTCATTGCCAATGCCAGCCAGCCGAGTTCTCGTGGTCGCCCAAAAGGCGGAACCTTCCGCAGCAGCAGCAGACGAACCGCGGTTCTTCTGTCAGAGTAGGTAGTTGTTTCTACAGACTCCAACAGCGTCACGCGGCGCCACCGCCGCGAGGGGCGGTGATTATACTTCTACACTACGAGTATGTATACAGGAACGCGATTAGCCCTATACCAAATGCCAATCCTCAACCCTGTCCCTCCTGCCACTGCCCGGATAGGTTTTGGTGTGCTGCTATTATTCCATCCACTAGATCTATCCTGAATTAATAAAGTCGCTCTTAAGTAGTATTAGAAATTCCCTGAATGATGAAGAAGAAGAATATTACGCTAGCTAGTTACTAGGAACTCTCGATCTTCTATATTTTACTACTATACGAAGTAGGAAAAAACCAGACTGGAAAACCTATAGCCGTCTCGTACCGCGGTGTCGGGTCGGGGGCGGCCCGGTTGCTCTGATAACTCGCTGGGGCGATCTGCCCTAGCCT
>NRSZ01000835.1:0-27144 GCA_002901185.1 Tolypocladium capitatum
GCGGCCCTGCCCTGTACGGCGGCCCTGCCCTGCCCTGCACTCCGTACGGCTGCTCGTGCTCGTAATCGCCCTCGATCGCTTCATGCCCATGCTTCCAAGCACCGCAACGACCGTCGACGGACCCGGCAGGGGTCTCCAACCTCACCTGATGTGGCCGTCAGGCTAGCGACTCTTCGGCTCGGCCGCCGCGGCGATCCCGTTCCACCTGCAGCTCCCGCGCCAGCGTCGGGCTCCGCCAGTGACATCCATCTGCCGCATCCTTGCAGTCATCGCTGCTCGAAACTTTATCGACCACTGTACTCGGTACAGTAGCATCCGGAATGCTCGCCGTCGACTCCGTACTGCTCCGTACTCCGTGGCGATCCGCTACCACCCACGGAACCAGGAGGCGCTCGCGCTCCGCCTTCTGTCTCCGACTAGCTCGGCCGGCCCATGCGCCTTGGATACCGTCGACATCTCGCGACTTTCTCGCAGACGAGCAGACCTTCTCGGCCGCACTAATTCCCTCCTCGAGCCCTTGGGCGCCGTCGTCGTCACTACGCATGCACGCAGACCCCCTCCTGTTGATCACCCGGGCCTGCGAGCGCCGCGGGCGCCGTCCGGCGGCGCTCGAGTCTCGAGCCCATGGTGCTCTGCCGGCCAGGCCCTGGCTTCAAGGTCACCTCAACCAACCCCTGGGCCGCCGAGCGCTTCGATACGTACCACCAGCCTGGCGGTAGTTGCATCTCCCACACGGGGAATTTTTGCCCGTTGCGATGTAACCGTCAGGGGCTGGTAGCCGCTTCGCCAGATCTCGCAGCAGGACGCGCTCGCTTGCGCTCGTCCCTTCTAAGTTCTGACTCCAGAAGTGTGGATGGGTTACTTCCCGCTTGGCCCCGCCCACACGCTCCACCTGGCTTGCGCTGCAGAAGATGGCCACCGAAATACCTCCCAGAGCCGCTGAGATGAGCCGCCGAGGGGATCATGCGTTCCCGCGCGCCCATCTGGCGGGCGGGCTTCCTCATTTCGCCGCGTGCTGAGAGGCCCCTGCCCTCGCACCCGGCGGGGAGGGACCTGTTGACGACGGAGGGCCTTCGACTTCACTCCGTACCTCGACCCTGCACAAACAGTCAGCATCGCGACATCAGCGCCCGCACGGTGCGGTGCCAGGGCCTGGGCCGGCTCTTGCGGCCGCGAGACGGCCGCGACAAGGCCGTCTCCCGCGACAACTCCCCTCTGTCGTCGCCGCGACCGCTGGATGGTGGTGCCACGGCATCCCTTGGTCTGATGTCTGGAGGTTTCCCTGTGCAGATGCCATGCTCGCCTGGGCTGCAAGGCATCGCGGTCGCGCCAAGGCTCCACGACGCGAGCGACTTCTTTACGACTTCGCATCTGGCTCGGCTGGCCAGGTACCCTGGCACGTCTGGCAGCAAGCCCACAATGCCCACAGTTCCATGGACCGCCATGGACCCTAGGCTAGATCCAGGGGTCTCCATCCACCGACGGCCCATTTCGGGCGACGATCTCCGCGCCACCGATCCCTGGACGTCCAGAACAGCCGGCGACCGAGATGCTTAGAGCCGGCGTTAGCCCAGGCAAAGCCGTGCAGCGAGTCGACAACGTCAGCTCTTGCATAATAATTAACTCGTTGGAAGCACGGCGCCCGGTCCCGGTCACGGACGGTGCGCGTCCCCCGTCTCCTCGCTTGTCGACCTCTCCTGACGCGGCCCAAGATTGCCACAGCCGACAGCAGTGCGCCGTGCAGCCGAGCGCCGTACAGCCGAGGGGCCACTGAGCGGCACCCCAAAACGTGTCTGCTAGACGCCGCTGGCGCTTGGCCGCACCGTTACTCCGGCTGTGGCGCCATGTCGCCCATGGCACATGAACAGTCCTGTTGCATGCCATGAGCACCCGGCGAACGAGTTCGCCAGATGGCAGGGGGCGTGGCCAAGGGCCAAGGCTACAATGCGCCACATGCGGGATGGGATGACCACAGTCCCAATCCGGGCCGCCTCGTCAAGCCTCACGGTCATTGCTGATGGAGACGTCCGGCATTGCGCCGACACTTGCCCTGCATCGAGGAACCAAGCAAATCATAGTGCCGCCGGCGCCAGATTGGAGCTTCTCTCGCACAGCTCGCGGCATCGCTTGGTAAGCCGTGCACCAACGGCATCCGGGGGCCCGCTTCCGTCTTGTGACCAGGGCCCCCCGTGAGGAGCCAGGACACCACCGAGATGTTAATATTGTGCAAGGCCAATCTGGGCTCCCAGCACCGACGGCGGTTGGGCCAGCAAGGTAAATACCCCGCAACACACGCCGGGTGCGGGCCGCTGTTCCACGGCCTCGATGTCGGCGGCCGACTTCGTCGCGGACTCGTAGTGGTTGCAAAACCCGATGCCCGAGTTCGTAACCAAAGCAGGCTTGCGCGTCGAGGCCGTCGCGGCTTCGCAACACGGCTCGCGCCGCCCGCGGCACGCCCCTCCTCGTCGGGCACCCCATCGTTGACCCTGACAGGGCCCGACCTGAGGTCCGTCGTCCCCCCCGCGCCGTCGCGAGCGGCTTGCGCCTCTGCGCCGAGCGAGACCAAAAAGCAACACCGCTTGCCCTGCAGCCTCCTGACATGTCCACCTGAATGTGCTTCGCGTGCACGACGGGGTCGTGTCGCCGTGGCATTCCTGGCCACTCCTGTTCTGCGCGCCAATCCGCCGCTGCCTTGGGTAGCACCAGCCTCCTGCCAGAGGCCCCTTGGCGTCAAAGTCGGACACCACGCGCCTCTCTTACCGCTCCTCCGACACCATGCGCCAGACTCTATGCGCGTGGAGTCGCGGACCGTTTTTGAAACATCTGGACATGACATGCGGTGACACAAAGACCCTTTGGCCATGCCCATAGGTGCTCGTTTCGGCGTGTGGCCCCTCGCATCTGAGCGCTTTCTTCGGGCGCTTGCCGGCCTGCTTTTTGATATCATGTTGTCCTTTATTAGTCGAGGCCCCCCGTCTTCTCAGCCAGAGCCGGCCCGGTACCGGAGAGAGTGGCGTGAGCACAGTACATACGAGACATGGTCGAGCGCCTTGGGGTTATCGTCACCTGAGGTTTTAAACAGCATTCGAGTGCCGTGCCCTGCAAAAGTGTGTGTGGTGTTTTTGTTGTGCTCGTCCCTCGGGCACCCGTCGGTGGCATTCTTTCCCCTGCCCACTTCTGTCTTGCCGCAGACTGGTGTTGTTCAAGTCATGGCTGTCGTGTATCTCTGTCTGCAGTAACATTTAGCCAAAATCTTCTCCAACATGTCACATGGTGACTGAAACAGACAGCATCCGTAGACGCCTGTAGCCTAACCTATATCACCACGACGCAAAATACCATCAGCGTCTCTGAAAGCATTGCTCGAGAGCAATGCTTGCCGGCTCGCACCGGGCACGTCGTGGCTTTTTACCGACACGGGAGACGCAAACCACAAGCATCATTGCGTGACTTCACATCCAGCCCCTGAAGATAAAGATGCATCGATTCTTCTGCTTGCCGACTGTTCCGCCATCTTCTGCTTCATACTCATGCTTCGCTAAACCACACATGTTACGGTCGTCAACTCTGCCTAGTCCCATCTCTGTTCTTCAGGAGTCCCAACATCTGCTCCAATATCTGCTCCACCATCTGCCTCCCTCCCCCCACCCCACGTCACCGAATCCGCCAGTTGCCGTCATCAGAGTCCGAGTCCCCATCCGCGACCTCGTCCTCGGCGTCGATGAGCGCCATCTGCACGAAGCGGCGTACCCACGCCTCCTGCGCCGGGTCGAGGGCGACGGCGTCGGCTGCTGCTGCTTGGGCTTGCTGCTGCGGGACGGGGGGTGCGCCGCCGCGGGCGCCTCTGCCCCTTGCACCTCGTCCTCCTCTCGCGCCGCGGCCGGCGCGAGCTCCGCGTGCTGCTCCCCGGTCACGGGCGCCCATGCCCCTGCCGGCTCCCCGCTGCGGTGCTTGGTTCTGACCGCCGCGGGCCCTGGCGGCGCGTTGTGCTCCGGCAGCGACGGGCCGGGGTGCTTCGTTGCGGCCGCCGCGCCGCCCCCCACGGGGTTGGTTGTCCATGAGACGTAGGACCAGGGGAGCTTCGCGGGCCACGGCGACGGGCTGGCCGTGCTGGTCGCCGTGTTGCTGATTGGCCGCCTCGTCTTCAGTCTCCGACTCGCTGTCGTCGGGCTCCTCGATCTCGGGCATCACCTCCACAAAGTCCTCCTCCTGGCCCTGCGGGTTCGCACCGGGTCCTCTTCCACCGACAAAGCCTAATCCAACATCATCTCCGTCGCCGCCTTCGAGCTCCCACAGCCGCATGTAGCAGGACGTGACCTTTCCACCCCCCTGCTGATTGTAGTGCCTGTACGGGTTCCCGGGGTCCAGCCACGAGGAGCACAGGTAGCAGAAGTGCGTGTCGCACCGCGAGCATATCATGTGGTTGCACCCGTGCGTCTTTTGCGCAGGGGCGTTGCACGTCGGGCAGGGGCTGGTGTGCAGCTGGAGGTACTCGAGCGAGGCCTTTTCCTCCTCCGTGAGCTCGTCCTTGCTGCGCTTGGGCATGCAGCGGACGAACTCGCCGTGCCAGGTCTGGAAGCAGCGGCTGCAGAAGGCGAAGCCGCAATCCTCGCACACGGAGAGGAGGTCGGCAGGGTTGAACCGCTCAGCCTTTTTCTTCTCGGTTCCCTTCTCATCCGTAGCCGGCCCAGTCTCGTCACCCTTCTCTTGGTCAGACTCGGCGTCGGACGCGTCGGCAAACTCCAGGCCCTCGGGCTTCCTGTGCTTCTTGGAGCGGGCCGCGCCGTTGCACCACTTGCGTGGGCAGTAGATGGTGTCCTTGTCCGACTCGAGCTCCGTCTTGTACTTGAGAGTGACGTAGCGCTTGACCACGTCCTCGGTGAGCCCAATCTGCAGCAGCTCGCTGGGGCTGACGAACGTTTTGGGCTTGCGTGCCTGGCGCGAAGGGCCGCCGTCGTTTGTGGAGCGCGCCGCAGCGGCGCGCTCCCTTGCGCAGTTGGGCATCAGGCAGCGTACGGTGGAGAGGTTTCCCTCCTTGATGGTGTCGTTGTAAAAGTCCCGGAGGCACTGCAGACAGAAGATGTGGCCGCAGTCGAGCATCTTGTGGCACTTGGAACCCTTTTTGGGGTCTGGTGTGTGTACAGGTCAGCATGGAACATGGAATTAGAAGTAATTATTTATTCCATGGAAAACCCGTGTCGGCTCACCTAAGCAGATGCCGCATTCAAATGTCTCCTTTTCAAATGCCGCCTTCTTGGCCTTGATATCGTAGTCCAACACGGCGAGCTTGTGCTCAGGGTCCACCTCGAGCGTCCCTTCGGCCGTGACGGCACCAAAGACGTCCTCGGCTGCACGCTGGACATGGTCGATGTAGGTATAGGCGACGAGGTCACGGCCAGCCTCCTCCCACAGCCGGGGGCCGTCATCCGCGAGGATGGCGAGCGTATTGTGCGAGAGCCACTCGGGTATAGTCGAGATGGTGACCTGCGGCGGACGATGCGCGGGGTAGCCGTCTGGAAGTGTGATTCTCAGAGACAACGGAGGCAGGTGAGATACGAGGAGCGAGTCCACAGGCTCCGGCGCCGTGCCGTCTGCTGCCGCTGACGCTGCGCTCGATGGACCCGGCAGCCGCTCCTCGTGGACTTGCCGAGGCGCCGAGGCAGCCGGGAACAGGACCATGACCGGCTCGGCCGGCCTCACCGGCAGCTCGAGCTCAAACGTGAAGCGAGAGACGGCGCCATTCACGGGCCTGTCGCTGTCCCTGGGATGCCGTATCTCGGGGTAGATGGCTTCGAGCGTCTCGAGCTCCATGCACCGCGGGTCGTCGTCATCTGGCGTACCGTCCATGGCTTGTCGTCGTCCCGCTCAGCATCAGCCAGGGCTGCGTCATTATTGTCCTGCTCGGGGAAGTCGCGGCAACGGCGGCGGCGCGATGTGAGGCGGCGCGATGTGAGGTGAATGAGCGATGAGAATGCGATGAAAATGTTGACCAAGGCTGCGGCAAATGGAGGTTGTGCGAATGTTGGAGTGCTTTGGTGAGGATTGAGCGGGGGTGAGCCTGGGAGGCAGGTACATGGGGCAGGCCGGGCGTGCCGTGCATGCCGCTCAGTCAACCGCCATGTACAAGGTACCTTGGCACGTCTCGTAGAGGCCAAGATGTATAACAGCATGACGCACTCACCGGCACGCCGTGACTCTTCATCTCTCCCGGCCGTAGCGCCTCCACCCCCGGAGTCTGCGCTGGAAGACACTTCGGTGCTCCAGGTACGGACGGCGTGGGGCGGCAGCTGTGACTGAATAGTGAATCGCTAGCATGAACAATCCACCAGGTGCCTGTTTCTAAACTCCCTCTCTGTCCGCCTCGCTCAACTTCTTTCTCTTTTCCTCCTCCCATCTTGTTCTTAGCCGGTCCCTTTACATATTCGTCTGAGCAGCCTACTTCGACGTGATGCCCCCCCCATTCGCGTTCAACATGATGACCCCTATCTTCGACCGCGACGGCCTCTGCCTCCCCCCCTAGAGATAAGGATGGAAACCATTATCTATCGCCGTATCCTACCGTCGGTCCCGAGTCAACCAAGAGTAGCAACTTATCGACACTAAATAGAATCCCAAGATCCGACCACGAGCGTCGTTATCCTAGCGCCATACCAAGCGCCATATGGCGCGGCCCCTAGGACATGTCGAGGCGAAGCGTTGCTGTTGGTGTATTTCTTGTAATGATGTTTCTTCCTCGGTAACTATCCGTGTTTTTTCCATCCGAATCCACCTTCTTTCCCTAGCCCATCGCTGTGTTGGGCTGCGTCTCTCATGGAGGGACATCGCGATGATACAAAAGCTCATTAATTAGGCCGTCGACCTTGCCATAAAACACCCTTCTAGAGGATGATAACAGATCCTCCGATGACGAGGGAGAAATAGTCATCTCCGAGGCCTATCGCCGCAGTTCTCGCTATAGCCTCGCTGTCGCTCATTAGCATAAGCAATATGCCATGACGATAATAACGACGGCCAACCTATATCAGCGTTAGGACTTCTACCCCTATCTACTATCTTTATACTGCGACGTCTATAGCCACTCGAACCTCTTCGGGGTTTCTCCAATACGAGCTATGATGTCGAGTGAGGGGAGAAACAACCACGCAAGTGAATAACCAGAGCTGATCACGCACGACGCTGCTTGGAGACAACTCTGCTCGTTTTGGGTCTGGGCTTGGTCTAGAATCAGAAGCTTATCTGGATCAGGCGGCTGAAGAAAGGCCCTTAGTCACCTCATAAAACTTCCACGTCCTGGATTTCAGTATTATCTGGTCCAGAAGTCTGGCCAGCTGTCTCTAACGGAGCCTCGGATTCGCCATCACGAATCTAATCTACCGGGAGGCCTCGCGACCAAACAACGTGTTTGAGCCGAGGCAAGTTCAATGAACTCTCGAGGATCCCAATACAACAAAGGAGTTTCCGCTATTTTCTGAGGCCGTATGTGTATGGGTTTCTCGCCACTGGATAGCAAATCGATTTGCAAGGCACATCTCACCCTCAGCCGAGTCGGGCACTCCTCAACTTCTCTTTCCGGGTCAACTTCTTTCACGCTCAGTCGCCATACTTAATGCGCAACCCATGCTTCGCAACGTCGTTCCGAATCTTGTTCATGCGACTCCACGGGCTCTCATCGCCGTCTGCATACTTAGGCTCGGGCGAATTAAAGATGACCTTGATGGTCTCCAGCGCCGCTCGCCTCGTTATTGCCACCTCCGAGAAGGCCCTGAGCCAGCGCTCTTCTTCGTCCTCAAAGCTCGTCCACGAAGGGCGGGGAAGCTCAAAGTTCCACTGGAAAACGCGCAGCTTTGGTGCGAGCAGCCGATGGGCGTCGTCGTCGGGCTGTGTTAGGCGCACCGTCATGTCGCTTCTGCAAATACTAAGACTTTCCAAGGCTGGAAAGCCGGACAGGTCGGGTACGCGTCCCCCAAGGTTTAGGTACGACAGGCTTATGGCTCGAAGGGTATCCTTGTGGTCTCGGAGCAGTGTGTCCATCATGGACAGCGCTAAGGCACTTTCCTTGTGGAAGCAATAGCTCAAGTAAAACAGTTCGAGCTTCCTTGGCCACTTGAGGAGCTCCTTGAGGGATGATGCGGATTCTCCATAGGCGAGCAGAACAAGATTGGTGAACTGGGCGCTTCCATATCTCTGATCGTACCAGTAAGCCACACGAGCCACTTTGTAGTAACGTGTATGCATAACGACAGGGGGTTCCGCTCAAATAGAATAGTTTGGCTTTTGGAGAAACACCGAGGTACTTACGTCTGGATGCAAAGAGGTGCTTTCGTCTGGATCCGCGCGGACGGCTTTAAGATGCAGGCTTCTCAGCGAGGGCATATCGATGATTTCAAAGAGTCGCCGTTGGTAAAAGCCGTCCTTCCAGCCCCCAAGAGATAGAATATCGATGCCACGCATGTGCGTTGAGCAGTGGCGGATGAAGGACCAAGTCTGTGGTTTTGGGATGCTGCCAGAGGTGCCCCTGACTTTGAGATGCCGCACACTTGAAAACCAGCGGGACAGCCTCTCGGCTTCACCGTACCCCGCCTCGTCTAGTCGAGGCTCGGTGTTGGCGATGCGAATGGTAAGATTTCGACAACATTGCCCACGCCAGGGGTTGTTCGCCATGGCGCGATACAGGTTGGGCGCCTTCCACTTTGGCACCATCCCACCCGAATAGTCTAGCAGAAAGGAGTAGTAGATAAATGGAAGCACGAGGTGGTTGAAGAGACTGCAGGTAAGAGCAATCGTCTTCCCAGCTTCGTAGCTGTAAGGATTGGCGAATGGATCGCCGATCAGGTTTTCTTTGGGGTCCAAGGCTGCGAACTTGATGATCATGACAAGAATCTCTGTTGGAAATGCCAAAATGGACGCGGAATTGTCGTCTATCCGACCGTGCTGGCTGTGGTCGGTGATTTCCCCCGTGGAGGAGGACTCCTTCATGGGCTTCGACATGGCCGACAGATGGTCCGTCACTATGGCCTGGTTTAGTTAGACCCTGTTATCGTAGTGGGGGACGTACCTGGCGCCGTTGTGCGTACGGTAGTGATGGTTGGTGTATCCCGTGCAACGAATGCCTCACGGGGATGCCAACAACGGCGACGTGAAAAAGCGTGCAGGAAGTGTTGATGCCTCGGGGTGCAGGCGGCTGGCAGTTGGCAACTGGCAGCCTGAGGCAAACCCACAAAGCCAGGGAGCAGAACATGGCCAAGGAAGGTACTTTTGCGCTTGTCATGTGAGCAGGCCAGTTGCCTCCTTGCCGAGTCCTTGGGTTGGCACAGTGACGACATCTAGGCCAAAGTGTCTCGCTCATTGGGTCGTCAGGACTCACGCCAGGTGCTTGTTACTATGTGGATGGAGCCTCCGTTCAAGTTGACGTTGTAGTCGTCGAGTCAAGTTGTCGGCCATCATCATGTCGGGGGACCCCATGGCATTAGTTATTTGAGGGAACTCGAATTCTCCATAAATGCATCACGACTTGAAACGAGCCGCCATCTACTACCGACGTTGCCATACCACAATGACTGTTTTCATCCTTGTCCCTACACTGACTTTGGTCGCCGTTCCTTGGCGTCTGTCCATTTTACAGACAAGCAGCCCCATCCAATGTTTCCCGCATCACAGTTTACAGCACAGTCTTCTCAATCATCTCAATGCCGTACTTCTCCTTGAGCTCCTCCATGATGGGCGTGTTGATCTTGGTTGTCATGGGAGCCAGGATGCCCTTCTCCGAGAGCGTGCCGTCCAGCACCTGCTGGACAGCCACGGCGCAGGGCACGCCGACCAGCTTGGCCATGGCGGAGTAGCCCTTGGGGTCGCCGTACTCGATTAGGGTCGAGGTGCGCGTCTCGCGGGATCCATCCTTGTGCTCGATGCCGAACTTGTGCTGGAGCAGGACCATGTCGCGCTCGCCCTCTTCGAACTGCATCTTCTTCTCCAGGGTGGCGCACAGGGTGTCCAGCGGGTTGCCGCGGGGGGTAATCTCTTCGTCGGAGAAGATGCCGATCCAGTGGAGGCCGCTGAGGATGCGCGCCTTGTCCTCGGGCGAGTCAAAGGTCGACTTGGACACGATGGCAGCCTCCAGCTCGCCGGCGCTCGACGAGGCGGCTCCGACGATGGCCTTGGTTGCCTCCCTCCAGGCCACCGGCTTACTCAGGATGTCCTGATGGGTGTCCTCGAGGAAGCCGGTCTCGACCAGCACGCGGATGAACTGGGGGAAGCCCTGGAATCGCAGGGTGCCTCGGATGATGGTCTCGGCCTCGGGGATGTTGTACCGCTGCTTGTAGGGCGTCGAGTCACGGTTGGGGTACGCGACAAAGGCGTAGCCGGGGTAGACAAAGTACGGCTTGGCCGTGCCCATCAGGTCCTTGGACGCGACCTCGACGATCTCGCCGTCGCGGTAGATTTTGGCGGCGTTCCTCAGCGCCAGCAGGACGCCGCGCGAGGACCACGAGAACTTGAATCCCAGCGGATTGTCCGAGGCCTCGGGGGCCGGCAGGCCGCCGCAGTATGAGAGAAATGACAGGATCTTGCCGCCGGCCTGGTGCACCTCGTCGATGGTCTTGACGGCGTCTGAAAGGATCAGCATTGCAGGCTGGCTTCATATCCTGCGTGGATTCTTACATAGATGATCAATTCCTGGATCTGTAGGAATGCCAATTAGTTCGTAATGGACGTGAGGAACAAGCTTGGAGAAAGGAACCCACCCAAACCGATCTCGTTCATGACGGTGATGCCGGCGTCCTTGCACTGCTGGTCGAGCTCCATCATGGCGGGCGAGACGTAGCTGGTGGTGACGACATTCTTCTTGGTGCGGATGGCCGACTTGATGACGGTGGCGTGGAAGGTGTAGGGGATCAAGCTGATGACGAGATCGTGCCTGGCCACCGCGGCGTCCAGCGCCGTGTCGTCGCTGACGTCCAGGGAGATGGCCGTGGCGCCCTCGACGCCGGCAGAGAGGCTCTTGGCCGACTCCAGGGTTCGGCAGGCTTCGGGTCAGGGCGATCAGCACACGCCGCCTAGGCAGGCAACCGAGCGGCTGGGCCAACCTACCAACCGTCACGGGGATGCCGTTCGCCGTCAGGATGTCGAGCGTCGGGCGGGTCACGAACCCCGCGCCGAGCATCAAAACAGACCTGGCGGGGTGTCGCAGTCAGCAGGGTGAGTCTCGCGGGTGCCGCGGCGCTGGATCCCATCGTGGGCTTACTGTTGAGGAGGCATGACTGCGGTGTTTTCAGGCGCCAGCGGCAATGGCAATGGCAATGGCAACGACGACGATGCTCAATGGCCGAAAATTCTCGTCCGGCGGTTTATTTCTTATGGAGGGGTTTGGACACCGAGCGTCGTCCGATAGCGGCGTTGGTTGCAGCGACATGCCACTGACCACCGATGCCAAAACAGCAGGCGGTGAGCGGCAGCCGACGCGCCCAGGCACATGCCGCTCCTCCTCCTCCTGCGGCCCGCGACGCCGACGACAGCCAACGTCCGCCAGCAGCCCGCGCTTCATTGAAGCCATCTGCCACGGAGGAGGGAAGAGGCGTGCGTGCCCAGACGCCGACGAGCACCACCAGAGCCTCCTCACCACCGCCACTCCAACCATGGCCGACGACGCCGCCATGGCGCCCCTGGCCTCCCTCTCCCTCACCCACGTCTACTACGTACACTCGTTCCCTCCTGGATGCAGTCTCTCGATGAGACGCTGACGCTCCAATCCAGGACCCAGACGACCCCGTCTCCCTCCTGTGCGCCTACCTCGCCCTCCTCCCGCAGGCCCTCTGCGTCGTCTACGCCACCCTCGTCTTCTCCACGCGCGAGGCGGAGATCGCCCTCGCCTTCGCCGGCCAGCTCGCCTGCGAGGCCCTCAACTTCGCCCTCAAGCGCCTCATAAAGGAGGAGCGCCCGCGCCGCATCCACGGCAAGGGCTACGGCATGCCCTCGTCGCACGCCCAATTCGTGGCCTTCTGGAGCCTCTCCCTCGCGCTGTTCCTGCTCGTGCGGCACCGTCCCCGAGGGGCTAGCGGCGCCGAAAAGTACCATCGGCCCTGGTCGCTCGCCGAGCGCGCAGCGGTGAGCTTGGCGGGCGCGGCGGTGGCGACGGCGACGGCGTGGAGCAGGACGTACCTCGGCTATCACACCACGCGCCAGGTCCTCGTTGGCAGTGCTGCGGGCGTTGTGTCGGCGGTGGCCTGGTTCGTCGTCACGGGCATCCTGCGGCGCTCGGGGTTGCTGGCCTGGGCGCTGGACACGCCGCTGGCGAGGGCGTTTCGCGTGCGCGACCTGGCTGTCGACGAAGACATGTGCCAGGCAGGATGGGAGAAGTGGGAGGAGAGGCGGGCGGCGGCCAGCCAGGGCAAGGCCAAGATTAAGTGACGGACGCTGTTGTATGGTGGCATGGGTGAAGCGGTGGCTTTTCATATCGGATCAGAGCCATGATATGGATGACAGCTGGGAATGATACCCGGTCGGGCAGGCAAGCGCTATCGTAGATCGGGCAGCGTTGCGAAATGTGTATACATCACGGCCGATTGGGCCTTTATATATCTATGTACGTCACGCTCCAAGCATACGTTTCGCTAATTTCGCAGAGCACCAAACGGGGACACGCATTTCACACCACCCGTGACATGGACCCAACTCACACAGCCATCCATGGTAACCAAGCTGCCGCGACAAGCAAACCAAGCTTGCCGCACTGAAGAGAAGAATCGAAGATTGCTCAAATCCACTCCATCGACTCGAATCTAGGTCGACCGTCCGAGCTCCAACTGGGGCCCGGGGGCGGCGGTGGTCTGGTTGGCGAGCCGCGAGGGATTACCGTCTTGTTGCCGTGTCCTGACTCTCGCCGCGGCTGTGTAAGCGGACTGTACACGTCGAGACTTGGTCTCGTCTCGTTCTCGTCGTTCTTGGTGTCCTTCTTGGCGGTGCGGAGAGGGACCGGTGGTAGCAGTTTCTCGGGCGGCCGGGACGGCCCCTCGAGGACCTTGTTCGCGTTTTCCAGATCGACACCCTGGGTCGCACCGACGGCGGATGAGTCGACATCCGTCGGAATAGTCGGGCCATAGTCTGTTAAGAATGTAGATTCCCCCGTGTAAGGCGCCTGGTAGTAAGAAGTGACAAGCGGCATGTCGTCGATGTTGGACACTCTCAGTCCGATCTGCACCGTGGCGGAGGATCCGAAAGATTCGACTCGCATGTGTCGTGACGTTCGGATGGTTGGGGGCGGTAGCAACACATCAATGGGCGGTTCAGCAGGCGCCATGGCCTTTGTGGTTGGGTTATATGTCGCGGCGGGGAGGAGGTATGTGGACTTGACGTCGGGAGCCTCTTGATTCGGTGGGAAGACGTTGTACGAGTCTTTGCGGATGCTCGGTCTCCGTGTCGTTGCCGCAGGCATGTGAGCCGCGTCGGGAGCCGTGGGTGGCGAGGATTGGACAGTGGGTGGCGGGAATTGGACAGCTGGCGGTGTTCTTGGTCGGCTATCGACCTTTTCTTCGTTGCGCGCTTCATCCGCCATGTCTGCATTCATCTCGGTCCGCTGGAATCGCACCGGCGACACAGGCTGCTCCATCTGCTTCGTGTACCAATGTATCGGCGTCGAGGGTGATCTTCCCGTCTTGGACTTTTGGCTGTAGAATTCGTCGTAGCCCCTTGGGCCGATTCTCCCCAGCCTGGTAGCCCGGAGGATGAGATATAGACCACCCGTTGTCAGGCCAGAGAGATTCACGGCCACGGCCGCTACAACGGACAGCTTCTTTCCGTGTGTGCCGAGCTCTCCAGCTTCGTTCGAGTAGAGATTCCAGAAGAAGGGGATCATAACCGACTGTGCACGGTCAGCATGTGCGCTCTTCTTCCTCGGCATCTCCTAAACTCACCATGGTGACGGCAGCCAAGACCATGTAACACGCCATCCATGACGCGCACGCCCGATTCGTCTCGGAAATGGCCGAAGTTCTGTACACGCCAGCGATTGTAATGAGGCTCGCGATGAGCAAGGACAATGCAATGATGGTCAGGAGGGCAAAGCACCCTAGGCTCCACCTCTGCACCGTCCACAAGAGTTCGGCGTAACAAAAGTTTGGCGGCACGACGAACCGGGTGAGGACATACGTCCCAATCAAGCCGGCAGCGACGATTCCAAGGCAGGTTGGGACAGCCCATTTCCGTCTCTGCGGAAACGAGTAGCGCCGCAACGCGCGGAGCGCAGTCTCCAGGCCGAACACCAGCTGGATGTATGGTGTAACGAAGAGGGCTAGGGATCTGGTGAGCACGGCGTACGCTGAGCAGCTCGCTTTGGGGAGCCTACCTGGCAGCATCAGCTGGGAAATGGGCGCGCAGCCCAGTATCAGAAGCGAATCCAGTCCCATGGACTGAGCCACGGCGAATATGATGCCCTGTATCATGATGCCACAGGACAGGACAAAAGGGAAAGTCTCGGTTGGGCCAACGACGCTTAGCAGCGACGACCTAACTCTTGGTCAGCCAAAGCGTCTCTCTTGACGACGACGAACAGCCGTCCACCGTACCTCAGCCTGAAGCCCGGGTCGCGCCTCTTGGCCCTGATGTAGCAATCACAGAATATCCCAACCGCCGTTGCCACAGCCACCAAGGCGTTGACAGCGGCGAGTATAACGAAAGATGTCCGGGTCGACTTTTCCGCCGCAAGCTTCAGCCCGTTCATCAGCGCCGATGTCGTGTTGGACTGGAACGTGAAGCCTTGCGACGCCTCCGAGTTCGATCCGAGGTCGAAGTCCCTGGACCACAACTCGGCCACCCGAGCCCGGTCCCAGCCATGTCCATCCATCATGATGCCCGTTTCGTTTATGTCGAGTCTTGGGTCGACGCAAGAGAGTGTGGTAGGCGCAAGGCCCCTTTGGCAAAGCCAGATGTTATGGCTGCGGATAACGAACCCAGGTGGAAGTGATTGCCATTTTCTGGGGAAGAGGCAGAAGACGCGGAGCGAAGCACGTGGTGCCAGTCACCACCCCGTTGGGCGAAACAGACGGTGACGGATCCGCGACGAAGACAGGCAGAGGCAGACAGCATGCGAGGGTCCTATGCGAGGGTCCTTGCAGTCGCGATGTGAAACTACCAGCGGCACTCGGAACAGAGGCGCGTATTAAGGCTGCGTCAGGGTCCGTCCGGGGTCGCGCGCAGCCGAGAGCCCATCAAGCCCATCAGGGGCAACACGGGGTTCGAAACCGCCAACGGACCGTCTGCCCATCTCTCGGCAGAGATGGCCCTGTGCCGTTCACAGCTGCCAGTCGGCGACGATGGCGAGGTGCCATCAGGGGCATCGTGCATGGCGCCATCGCACCGCGGACTCGTCCCAGCTCCGGCTGGCGTCGCTTTCTTCGGACGACATGCCCTTGACATGCCGGCCCTCTCCCCACCTCAAAGGCAGATGGACGAATGGGCCGTGTCCAGGTGAGCGGCAGTGCGATGGCTCAACCGGCAGGCCGTCGCCCTGCCGAAGGCCTCGCCACGAGAGGCCCAAAGCGACTTCGCGTCCCGGGACACTGACGACGAGCGACAGGACAGGCAGTTGCCACAGGTGGTTTGCCACAGCCAAACAGCCAACATGGCAAGTGAGCCGGCCGGCGTCGCGGCTTGAAGCATTTCTGCAACAAGCCCAAGTTTCGAAGCCCGATAGGTCGAGTGCCGGAGAGCCGCACTAAACCCAGAACGGCAACGCACGCCGCACAACTGCAACGGCATCGCACACTGCAACGCACGCGCAACGCAAGCCGCGACCACGCCGCAACATCACGCTCGCACGGCGCCGTCTGTCCGCTCATGGCTGCCAGGCGCGACGCGGCCGCGTCCGTCTCGCTCTTTCGCCTCTCCGCCCGCCGCCAAGGCGGAGGTTGACTCGCCCCCACGACGTCATCCCGCCCATCGGTGGCGCGGCCGCGGGCATCGGGCGTCAACCTCCCCATCTGCATGGCGTGTGTGTGTGTGCGTGTGCGAGGCCCTCGACGACGCACCCGGAGGCAACCGTCCGCCTGGCTTTGCGAGGCGGCGTCATGGCCCGTAATGGAGTGGCACCGCCGTGCCCACATGCGCGCCGCCGCCCCCGCGGGTGACGCGGCAGCGACGCATCAGCTTCCGATAACCATGACGGCTTCTTTCGTCCCCGGCCCTGTTTTCTGCCGCTGCTGGTTTGCTCTGGCGACGGGCATGACGCCTCATGGAACTGCCGCTTGTGACGTCACATGTGCCTCTTATCGATTGCGGCAGTTGCTGCTCCCAACTCCCATCGTCGAAGGGCTGGACACGAGCTCTGGGCTTGTTTTCTTGCCTCCCGGGAAGCTACTGTACGCAGGTATCCGCTATCTGTCCCACGTCCCTCCTGGCCTGCCCGCTCCGCAGAATCGCTTGCCGCCGCTGTCTCGCGGGTACGCGGAACTCGATATCCTGCCCGTTCCATGACGCCATGTCCTCGCTTACTGTGATGCGCCAGGAGCGGGCGAGCGAGCGAGCGAGCGGAGAGCTTGGTCCGCCTAGGCGAGAATCGCTGCCATAAAAGCTTCCCAGGCCCGGCTCGCTTCTCTTTCTTCTCTTTCTTCCCTTTCTTCCCATATCCCTCCAAGACAACTTCACATCAACCAAACACGAACAACCAACCCAACACCATCACTATGGATTCTCTCAAGCAGGGTGCCAACTACGTCTCCGAGAACGTCCAGAAGGCCACGCAGGGTGCTTCCAAGGAAGCCAACAAGGAGGTGGCCAAGGACTCCAACGCCCCCGTCGGCACTCGGTACGTGTTCCTCCGACTGCATTGGCCTGGGGTGATGGGTGTGCTGACGCTGCCTGACAGTGCCTCTGCCGCCAAGGACGCGCTCGGCGACAAGGCCAGCGAGACCAAGCACGACGCCAAGGCTGAGGCTCACAAGCAGCAGATGTAGAGTGCTTCGACTCTCGCGGATGGCAATGGCTCCGTCCATGACGTCTGCCGGTGTTATTTGACTTGGGGGGAGGAGAGGAGCAACGCAGTTGCGGCTTGTTGTTATGACGGCACCAAAATACCCCTAAATAGCTCCTCCTGAATCCACTGTTGCCGACATGCTTGATTGTGTGACGACGGATGTACAATCGCTGCCTCAGTCCATGTTTCCAAGGTGATGTTAGTATACAGCACCCCATCCCTCACGGGGCTCGTTTGGTCCAGACATTCCATGTCAATCGCCAAGAGGGAACATGCGGTTACAGATTCTTCTTAATCCCCCGCGCGCCAAGGGCGCTCGAAATGTCGTTGACCGAGTACCACACGGCGTACAGCGGGATGAAGACCCACAGCATGTTGAAGAAGACGAGGTACACCCACATGTACATGAAGTTGCTGCCGTCGAGGTTTATGTTGCCGGTGAGCCACTCGGGGCAAAAAGTCATGAAGCCTGCGCCTTCCATTAGCAGGCGACGGCGACTGGCCTCTTCGGGGTCGCACATACCGCCGTAGAGCTCGCACGTGGCCAGCACAATCATCCAGATGCTTGCCTTGGGGTTCTTCTTGGCGATGAGGTAGCAGATGTACACGGCCAGCGGGCCATCGAAAAAGACGGTCAACAGCTCGAGGCTGATGACGGCCTGCGCGGCGTGGCGTCAGCGTCCCATTGAGTCCATCCCAGCCGCGACACAGAGGCGACATACCAGGTCCGCGCCGGCCCATCTCCTGTCCGCCCTCGCGTACACCATCCACAGCTGCGCAAAGGGGTTGCTCCCGCCCGCCTGCGGCCCGTAGATGCGCCGGTCGGCGTGGCCGAGGAAGTTGTACGGCGTGGGGAACAGGCCGGCGACGTCGCCCGCGCCGCCCGCGCCGGGGACGACGTAGGAGAAGAAGCAGTGGTAGAGGAAGCTGCCCTCGATGATGAAGTGGCACAGCGCGTCGGCGAGGTGCCAGACGAAGAGGAAGCGCAGGGCCGTCGACGTGGCGGGCGCGAGGGCCTGGCGCGACGTCGCGTAGGCGGCGGCGACGATGGCGAGGGTGGAGAGGAGCGAGACGACGGTTGTCTGGTCGAATAGGTCCGGCGGGAGGGACGAGACGGTGTCGGAAGCCATTGTCGCGGTTGCGCTGCGTTCGGGATCACTGGCAATGTGAGGATATCGAGAGCATCGAGAGCTTGCTCTACTCCGTACAGTACGAGCACAATGGTACAATGAGCGGTGCCGCTCCAAGGCACGCTGCAGCAAGGGGCCTGTGCGCCGACCGGCCGTGCTGTGGCTTGCCGCATCTCCACGAATCACATCACACGCCTGGTTTCTTCACCCTTGCAGGGCAGTACAGAGCTCCGGGGCTTGAAAATGACGGGAAAGACGGGAGAGACTCTGGAGGACATCATATCCAAAGAGTGCAAAAAACAACAATCTTGCACAGCTCGCAAAAATAAATAAAAAAGAATGGAACCTCGACAGAGACA
Organism: Tolypocladium capitatum; assembly: GCA_002901185.1. Classification (NCBI taxonomy): domain Eukaryota; kingdom Fungi; phylum Ascomycota; class Sordariomycetes; order Hypocreales; family Ophiocordycipitaceae; genus Tolypocladium; species Tolypocladium capitatum. The sequence continues at coordinate 18,450 of NRSZ01000835.1, forward strand.
GGATTCGAACCTGCGAGGGCGAACCCATATGATTTCTAGTCATACCCTTTAACCACTCAGGCACTCTGCCCGACAGATGCGACGCTGATACGTCTGCATCCTGGGATGATTGTTGGGGTGGAGGGTGGAATTATGTTCTATAAGGTAGGCGGATAGTGGGCTGGGCCAAATGAGCCTGATGCCCCCCCTGCAGAGCACCTATATCAGAATGAAATGGAAACAAGACATGATGAAAAACATGAGTACATGATGAAATATTGGGCCACGCCATGTTTTATTCTCGAAGCCGTCCCTGCCACTTCGTAGCTCAACTCAGACGGCGACTGCCAACGGAGACTTGGAGACGGCAAGTAACCCCTTACTTTACACAGGAGAGCCTCCATGCATCGTCACCAGCCAGCCGTTGCCCTCCCAATAAACTGCCACGCAATACTTCGTTCAAGGAATCGGTCCCAGCCACGCCAAGCAGCCCAATGCCAACGTCAAAACCACCATGCCTGGCCATAGGATGCACCCGTGACCCAAATAACCCCAAACCCCTAGACACCTCTTCCGGCAACTCCCATGCCGTCGTCAGCCAGCCAGGCCAAAGACGCTCAGCCCTCCCACTCCTTATACCCCTTCTGCTTCTGCCGCGTGTTCCACCCCAGCTTCCGTCTGATGCCGTTCACCCAGTCCTCGCTCCGCCGGCCCTCGCCCTGCACCGACGCAAACGGGTACCGGCTCGCGCTGATGGTCACGTAGTCGCCCGGCTGCAGGTCCACGCGCTCGCGCCCGTCGAAGCTCGCCCACGACGCCGTCCGCGCGTCGTACGGCACGCCCACCCGCAGCACGATCGTGTCCGGCAGCACAATCGGCCGGAAGGACAGCGTGTGCGCGCAGATGGACGTCACCAGCATCACCGGGTTCTCCGGGTGGCACAGCGAGCCGCCCGCCGCCAGGTTGTACGCCGTCGAGCCCGTCGGCGTGGACACGCAGATGCCGTCGGCCATGACCGACGTGAAGTGCTCGTCGTCGCCAAAGACTTCCGTGTACGACATGGCTGGTCGTCGGGTTAGCTCCTCCCCCTCAACGTCCTCGGGACAAACACGGTCCCCCGGGTACCGGCACTCACTCGGGTTGGGCCCCCGGTCCACCACAATCTCGTTCAAGATCTCGTACGTCCCATCCGGTCGGTGCGTGTGCGCATCCTCCCTCTCCTCCCCAATCAGCTCCTCCACCAAGTCCCTCCTGCTCTGCGCCTTGTCCTCGTCCTCGTCCTCCCCGGGGCTCTTGCCGTCCTCGGAGCTCTTCCTCCGTACGCTCCTCATGACGGTGCTTTCGAACCGCAGCCGCAGGCTCACCGTGACGCCCCTGTCGAAGGCCGAGTTGAGGATGGGCTTGAAGTCCCCAAAGTCGAACTTGGTCAGGAAGCCGAGGCTGCCCAACGCGAAGCTCAGCACGGGCGGCACGATGCGCTGGAAGAGCCAGCTGGCGTACAGCACCGTGCCGTCGCCGCCGAGCGTGATGACAAAGTCAAACGTGTGCGGCCGGCTCCTGCACATGTCCTCGTCCCAGTAGCGCAGCCGCCGCTGGACGGCCTCGCGCGCGCTCTCGACGTCGACGCCCCCGTCCTCGGCGTAGCTCTGGGCCAGGTCGTCGACCAGGCGGCCCGCGTCAAACTTCCTGTTCGTCTCGAGCTTGTCCTGCACGTACACGACGTACTGGACCTCCCTGTCCTTGTCGAGGAGCCACCGCACCAGCGCCCGCGTCTTGGGGATGAGGTCATGGTCGTAGATCTTGGTGAGCAGGAAGATGGTCTCGACGCGGAAACGGACGCGCATGCTGCTCAGCCGCCTGCTCAGCTCGCGGACCCCCCACGCCATGTCGCTTAGCTGCTTCTTCGTCAGCATGCGACTGTGCACGTCGTCGTGCTGCGGGAGGTCCATCTCCGACACGCTCTTGGTCATCTCGCGCGTCCACGCCTCCTGGTCCGCCTGTCCGACGATGCCGTTTTCCAGGCTCCCCAGTTCGAGCACGGCGCGGGACTGGCGCCGCGGCTGCTCGTGCTCGGGCTCGACCAGCGAGTCCACGCCCCTGGCCCCTGACGTGTGCACGCCGTCGGAGTAGTTCTGCGGGCTCGCGTATATGGGGTGCGCTCGGTACTGCCGGCTGTCGGCGTCGCCGGCGGCATGCTTGGCCCGGCGCTGCGAGTCGAGGAACTGATGGACGATGCACTGGTCGCGCCGGTTGGACCGTTGGACGACTGGCCCCATGGCCTCGGATGCGACGAGCGAGCTCTTGCGGCGGTAGGGATTCCCCGGGTCGAATGTCACCTCGACGCTCTCCGTCAGTCGATTGCCTCTCCATGCAGGGCCAAGGGTGAAGAGCGCAGACGCTTACCTCGACGGCCTTGCAGTCCTCATCGCTGTCCTCGGAGCATCCGTCGACGTCGACAAAGGTCGCATGCTCGGTCGCCTGCTTGGTCGCCTCCTTGCCCTTGCCCTTGCCCTTGCCCTTGTCCGGACGCTCTTCCACCTCTCCCTCCCGCATCGTGTCGTACCCGGTGGTAGAAAGCAGGATAACGGCAGCTCTCGCGCCGACGTGCAGCAAATCGGGCCCTTGCCCTGGTAGTCGCACCGAGGCGGGTGGGAGGGAACTCGGTAGCAGTCAGGACCGGGCGGGGACGATCTTCCAGCCCCTCGACTCGTAATATCCTCTCTGGTCGCACTGCACCGACTGTGACCGTCTGTGTCGTCCGGCGGGTCCGACGGGAAGCAACCACACGGCCGGCGGCGAATGGCGTGATGATGGAGCGACATGAGCGTTTCTCGGCATTTGAGGTCAGGCTTCCCTTCCTGCTGCTGAGCCGGTGGCGTCGAACGGCGCTCAAACCGCCACCACTTGTGTTTGGTGCCGTTCGTCGACCTCACAATTCTCGTCTCCCTCGCCTAGCAGCTGCCTCCCTTCGCTCCGTGTCTCTCGGCTGATGAATCCCGCCGCCCATCGCCAGATCCATGCGGCGTGCCTGGCTCTCCCTGCCGTGCAACTTCTCTCAAACGGCCTGGCGTCAACCCCGCTGCATGATGTCATTGCCATCAGTGGACAGGTATAGGGTAGGATGGGGGTGTAGACCCAAGGCATCCGATGCAGGTTGCTTCCGTGAAGCAGCTGTTTGTTTACGTGCGTCCAACGGTCCCGGTCCTGGGCGAGGTGCCAAGTCGTCGTCGTTTTTGGTTATTCTCCGTGTCCGTATCTCGTACCGTGTCCAATACTGTACCCCGGACACGGAGCGGGCCCGCGGACTTTACCCCCGACCAACGGAGCCGGGCGTCCTGCGCTCGTAACGTCACCACCACAGGTGGCTACGCCGCGAGTTTCAACTAATGGAGCTGCTGTATGCTCCCCCAGGGCTTCCTTGGCCGCAGCTGGCAAACGCGTCCACGCCCCCCAGAATGAAACACCTCATCCTCGTGGGGGCCTGCTATCTGGACACCATCCTCAGGAAAGACTCCGCCGGCCGTCCCGTCTACGCATCGCCTTCTGACCCACCCTATAGTGTCCCCCGTTACCCGGAAGAAGACTCCAAGCTGCGAGCGACCAGCCTCCAGGTCCGCCGCGGTGGAAACTGCGCAAACTCGCTCGAGGTCCTCCAGCAGCTGCTCGGCGGCCACGACGACGTCCGCCCCTACTTGGTGTCGTGTCTCCCCGAGCAGTCCTCCCCGGCCACGCGGCGCGTGATTGCATCCTTTGGGGGTAACACCAGGGTCGACTTCCGGCACTGCATATATCGCCATGGACACACCGAGGCGGCGAGCAGCTACATCATCCGGAGCGAGGAGAGCGGCAGCCGCACGCTCGTCAACTACAACGACCTACCGGAGATGACGGCGCGGGAATTCGAGGACATTGTCCGCAGCTTCAGCGCGGACCAGGACACCTGGTGGCACTTCGAGGTAAGCAACCAGCCGCAGCAGGCCGCGACGCCGGCGCGTCTGCATCGCATCTGACAACCTGTCCTGCCTGCGCTCTGCAGGGCCGCATCCCGGATACAACCTTGGACTGCATTCGCATGCTGCGCAACACGCTGCCCGCAGCTCGAATCAGTGTCGAGGTAGAGAAGCCCGGGAGACAAGGGCTGCCCGAGCTGGCGGCCGAGGCGGACGTCGTCTTCTACTCCCGCACCTGGGCCGAGGTACGTACTCGTGATACGTACGGGGCACATGGTTATGCCCAGGATGACTGAGCATCGTTCCTCGCTAAACGTGGACAGAACCGCGGCCACAAGTCTGCCGAAGCCTGTCTCAGAAACGAACAACGGCGGCGAGGGTACGACGGGGTGGCCCGCTCCTGTGACTCTCTGCCCGTCGGCTAACTGAGATGACTGCGACAGATCCCTGGGATTGTGCACTTGGGGTGCAGGCGGCGCGGCGGCGCTGTCTCAGCCCTCAGGAGGGTGTTTTCGCTGCCCCGTGGAGGAGCAGCCAGGAGGAATTTCCGTCGTAGAGTAAGTGGCTGCCTGTCATCGAGCTGCGCGTTCCAGCAGCGCCTCCTTCACCAACGACCCGCCCGGCACGGGCTGCGGCCGCCTTGCAGGTCCGGCCGTCCTCCAGCTAACGTGTTCCTCGTCGAATGACAGCGCAGTGGGCGCAGGTGACACCTTCATCGCCGGAATGCTGTACGGCCTGGTCTGCCCGACGACAGCGTGGGGCGTCGGCCGGAGCCTGAGGTTTGCCGTCAACCTGGCCACTCTAAAGGTGCAGCGCGAGGGCTTCGGGCTTGGTGCGGACGCGTCGACGGCTCACGGCGGCCTGTGACCCGGCGTGCCGATTCCTGCATCTCCGTGTCTTGCCCGTCAGCTGCGAGCCTTGTGAGAGCACCTCCCTTGAGCGCTCGGCAATTGTGATGGCCTCTAGGCCTGCGGAGGTGGGGCGAGACAAAAGGGGGGAAGGACAGCTATGAGTGCTATGAGTGTAACCGACGACTGCTTTTTTTCGCTGAGAACAACATGTACGCACGTAGCATCCCGTCTGCGAGTGACCATGGATGGGACAGGTCATGGCGCCGGCCGCTGGTGCTTCGCTGGGGTGGCCAGTCGACAGTGCGTGATGCCGCCTGCGTCAGGGGTTTAGGTGCCATGACAGGTGGCGCGAGGCAAGAGGCGGTGGTGGATGATAAATTAGCAAGTCCTGGGGGCGGCCGTCGTCAGCAGAGCAGCCGGCGGCGAGCGGCGGACACCTGGCCCCAGCCTACTCATCCATGATGCCCAGGCGGCTCCTTGGGAGAGTTGCGTCGTTACTGGTGTGGATGGGAGGGAGAGAACTGCGAGGTCGGGCCACCCATGCACCACGGCGGTGGTGCAAGGCGGAGAGGACACCCTGCAGTGCGGAGGTCAGACTGACTGCCTGCACCCAGACCGGGGGCTTCCTCATTCTTCCAGCATGTTTGACGCATCTCGGGATGCGCGCATGTCGTGGGCGCAAACAGTCAAAGGAGCCGGCAAAACCGCCGACGACGCGTGACAGTCTCGAGGTCCTCCGTGTCCCCCGGCTTCTACCCTACACGCCGTCGCCGGCAACGGCGGCCTGGGACCCGGCCGGCCGCAAATGCAACGTACGGCGGTTGAGTTGCCAGAGGCCGCGCATACACCCGCGACGGCGTTTCTGTGGTTCGCGAATCCGTCGTCCCAGCCTCATGGACATGCACATGTCTGCAAGATGGAGGTCGGCCGCCACGGCGGAAGCCCGGATGTTGAATGGATGGCGGCCGCCAAGACAGCCCGTTTGGGACACCGGTGCAGCAATGGAGGGGGCGTCGTCTTATTGATAGCCACGTCTCAGTGCCCAGCGAAGCCGCCGGACGTCTATTTGTGGCTGAACCTTGCATTCCCATCGTGTTGCTGTCGACGAGAGGACAGAGGCTTGGACGTCGTCCAGATTAATGCCCCAGAGTGCTGCTAAATGTCTCATCAAGTGGCAACGATACGTATCGTGCTCGTAACAGAGGTCCATACGAGTACAACGCCAAGCCGGGCGAAGTGGTGCCTTGGACGATGGGGCGATGGGGGAACATGGACTTCACAACCCAGGCATGGCCGTGACCGTAGGCGTTCCGCCGTTCCGCGCAACGACGAGTACGAGACACGTACGAGCATGTACCGGCAAAGGGTCGGGCATGGACGCCTAGTTGGCCGCCGTGTTGCTCATTTTCCGGAGCGACAATGGACGCTCGAGGACGTCGCTCACAAGTCCAGGTCCAGGTGGTGGTAGAGAGAACTAACTTCAGGCATTGGCCGGCCAATGAGCCCCAACGGCTCCATTCCGCGGCAGGGAGGAGGCCGTCCGGTCGCCGGGGCGCACGGTGGTGGACCAGCGGCGGAGGTGTGGCAACGAACATGCACGGCACACCACACCACGGGTTGTGTCTCGTCCTCATGGCGGATGCGTTTTGGCCGCACCAAGGCGGGACCATGACGGCGACAGGGACTCAACGACGAGCGCCACCGGCTTGTCCGCCACTCGTTCTCGTCTCGCCCACGCTCGGTTCGGTGTCCGGGGCCTCTGTCAAGGTCCAACAAGAACGGTCGCGGGCGTGGTGATATCCCGTCTCCCACCCTTGGCGCATGCTATCCTTGCATCCGAGGCATCGGCTGCGCCCATGGCAGTGGTTATGGGCGATTCGAAGGGCATGCGGTGTGGGGGGTTCGACGGCCACTTGGCTGCACCCGCAGCAGCCGCAGGTCCAGATCATCTCCGAGCTAATCCCTCGAGTTGTCGGGATGCAGATAATCATCAAGCGCGGCGTCAGGGAGGACGTGTGTGTGGGACTGTGCCATTGTCGAGTCGTGTGAATCGGATCGAGGTTGCGCCAGCCGATCCAAGCTTATTGCGTCCAAGGGGCCAGCCATTGCTCGACTTCTCAACTTCCGTCTGCGCGCTTGACAACTTGGGGCCTTTCGAGTTTTCATACCAGCCAATCCTTACCCTTGTCTCGCAGCCATCCAACCGTTCAGGAACTGCACCCCAGCCTCGAGGCTGTGCCAGTAGCGTGGCCTGCCGATCATCGAATCATGCCCGATGACAAAGTCTTGCTCACCGAGCGGCCCATGGCACGGTGCCGGCGGGGACGGTGGACATTGGACATTCATCCATGATGCAAAAGGAATTCTCACCATCAACCGACAGGGGCAGCATGATGTGGCTAACGAGATGCACGGGGATCCAGTCCATGGTAGCAGCGGCATGCACTGGTCGACGTAGCACCGCGTTCCGGCCCATGCAAGGCATGTGCCACAGGCGGCGATGAGAGGTTTGACGAATCGCGCAGCACGGAGTACAGACGACTTGGTCAGCGGCCAACGTGTTTCGAGCCGTTTCCGGCCTCGTCGTGTCCGGGCTACGCCGTCGGCAGTCGGCGTGGTTCGGGTGCCAAGTCTGTTCAACACCGGCCCACCGCTCGCGGCCGACGCATCACGCGGCGGTGATGGAGGCAGCAAGCGTGGCGGTTCCGCAAGCAAGGCATTTTTGCCTCGAAGCCACGGTCGTCGATCTTGGTCCGTGTACGAGGACGGAGCAAGGAGGACGGAGCAAGGAGTACGGAGCAAGGAGCACGGAGTACTCCGTATCAACGTCTTGTTCTAGACGAGACCAGCGACGGGGGAGCCAGCCAGGGCTGGAGATGGTGTTGGTGACATGGCGCATGGAGCTTCAAATTGCTCCAGGATCACCCGAGGACTTGCGTGCCTCAGTCGTTCCGAAGGGGCTTCGTACTCGTGCTCCGTGCCGCGGTGTTTGATGCAGGCGCCCCGGCGATCATCCATAGCGGACATGAAGGTACCTACGAGTAGGGAGCGAGGAAGGGCCGTGAGGGGTCTGCCGCGGTCCTACCGCCGTTCCGCGCCGCTCGCTGCGACCCCCCACCGACTGACAAGGCGCGGCGGACCCGCCCCGTCAGAGCAGCTGGCAGGCGGCCGCGCTGCCACGGATTGGCGGGTTTCAGTTGCTCCTCAGCCGCCACCACCGGACGGGGCAGCCCAGGGCGCGGTGAAATTGCTGCGAAGAAGGCATGGCTGCCAGGGATGCGTTGTTGTTTCTGGCCATCACATGGCACGACCTGCGACCGCATCCCCACGAGCACAGCTAGCCTGCTCGTCGTCGGGTCGCATGACGAAACCGTGCCGCCGTGCGGCGCGAGAGGCTCGGAGTGGTTGTGCAGCGTTCAAGGCGGCGCCCGAGCGCAAGCCGTCGGCGACATCTCCAGACCGCTTCGTGGGCAGAGGGCCGACACGGCGCCGTGGCCGAAAGCCAGCGTGCCTCGGACGGTCCAGTGCATGCAACTCAGCTTCCCTCGCTGGTAAGCCCGGGCCGCCGGCGTCGGTCGAAACGGGCCACTGTACTCCGTACTTGGTACTCGTACGCCGCACGCGAACCGCCCGGTAGGGGCGTCATTGGCGTCAGACGGGGGAGGACACGAGCCCGAGGCGGCAGGTCAGGCAGACTAGCAGATCGACATGCCTGGCACGGCACCCTGGGCCCCGACGCTGCGCTGCGCCGTGTGGGGGTCGGACGCTGGCAGGACGGACCGCGCACAGCATGCTGCAGAAATGGCCCGTGGACAGCAGAGAAGGACGCGGCGCGGCACCGGTGGGTGGCGTGCGGAAGCATGACGACGACGAGTCGCATGCGCTGGCCGCCCGCCGTTCTGTGGAGAGCGGCGG